>PVKB01001269.1:260020-426935 GCA_004027205.1 Ctenodactylus gundi
CCCCCCCCCCCCCCCCCGTTTCACTTTGTTTTTCGTTTTAAGCTTCATAAGAGTTGTGATCTGGGTCTCTCATATCAGAGAGACCATTTGATGTTTCACCTTCTGCTTCTGACTCACTTCACTAAGCGTGGTGTTCTCAAGCTTCTTCCATTTGCCTGCAAAAGCCTCCACATTGTTGGACTTTATAGATGCATAGTATTCCACTGTGTATAAATATCACAGTTCGTGTATCCATTGGTCTGTTGATGGGTATTATGGTGACTTCCATAGTTTAGCTATTGTTAGTTGTGCTGCTATGAACATGGGTATGCATATATATATATATATATATATATATATATATATATATATATATATATATATATATATATATCTGTTACGTGTTGTTCTGGCCTCTTTTGAAAATATTCCCAGGAGGGGTGTCGCTGGATCGAAAGGGATATTTATTTCTAGTCTTTTGAGAGCTCTCCATATTGCTTTCCAAAGTGGTTGTACGAATTTACATTCCCACCAGCAGTGCAGGAGTGTTCCTTTTTTCCCACAACCTCGCCAGCACTGATTGCTACTTGACTTGTTGATATAGTTGGCCCAGGATTTTTATCTAGAATATAAAAAGTCCTCTTGGGCTGGAGGAAAAGTTCGGTGGCTAGAGCACTTGCCTAGCACATGAAAGGTCCTGAATTCAATTCCCCAGCATAACATAAACTTGGAGTGGTGGTGCACACCTGTAGTCCTGGTATCTGGGAGGCTGAGGCAGGAGTAAGAGTTCAAGACTAGCCTGGACCACAGAGCAAAAAGAGCCTTTCTGGAAAAAAATACTCTTCAGACTCATCAGTGAAAAACTCAGAAATGGGCAAATGGCGGTAAGAGACATTTCATTGAAGAAGATACATAGATAGCAAATAAACACATGAAAAGGTGATTTATATCTCTAAATGCTAGTTTGGACCTGCACGTTCCCCAAAAGCCCATGTGTTGAAGGCCTGGTTCCCAGCCCCCATGCTGTTGAGAAGTGGGAGAACTTCTAAGAAAGGGGGCCCAGTAGAAGGAAGTGAAGTCAGTGGGGGTGTGTTCTTGGAAGAGATATTGGAAGCCCCGTCCCCTCCTTTTTTCTTTGCTTTCTGGTCACCATAAGATAAGTGCTCTCTTCTGCCATGTGTTCCTGCCATGAGGTACTGTGCCACTACAGACACAAAGTGACTGGGTGAAGCCTTCTAAAATCAGGCCCAAAAGAAACCTTTTCTCCTTTCAAGTTGACATCTCCGGTATTTTATCTCAGTAACAGAAAGCTGACTAACACACTAGACAATAGTGAAATGCACCTAAAATCCATGATGGTATCTAACAGGCACTACAATGCTTATTTATGGTAAAAAGTAATGACAATACCAAGTGTTGGTAAGGATGCAGAGCAGGCAGGCCATGTGTCCAGTGCTGGTGGGAGTGCGAAATGGTGCAGCCTCTCTGGAAGTAGTTTGCAAGTTTAAAACATTTAAATAACATTAAACATGCACTTATCACATGACCTGGCAATTATACTCTTGGTTATTTATCCCAGAGGAGTGAAAACTTTCGCCTGTCCAAAACCTGCATGCCGTGTTAACACCAGGTTAATTTGTGATAGCCACATGTCGAGAGCAGCCAGAATAGTCCTCAGTAAGAACCTGCGGCATTGTGTACAACAAAAGCAACTATTTTATGAATAATAACTTGGGTGAATCTCCAGGGGATTATGTTGAATAAAAAAGCCAATCTCAAAAGGTCATATGCTATATAATTTCATTTATATAACACTCTCAAAATGTCAAAATTACAGAGACTATATTCATTTCCTAGGGCTGCTGCAATAAATTATCATAAGCCTGATGACTGAAAACAACAGAAATCTAGTCACTCACTGTTCTGGAGGCCAGAGTCTTAGTACAAGTGTCGGCTGGTTCCTCTGAAGACACCGAGGCGGAGCCTGTGCTGGCCTCACTCCACTCTGGGGCTGCCAGCACTCTTGTCTCCGGCATCTAGGCACATCCCTCTGGCTTTGATTCCCTCCTCACATTGCCTCCTCCCCTCTGTGTGCCTCTGCCTCTTGCTTGTAAGCACACCTGTCGATGGATTCAGGGATTCAGGGCTCCCCTAACTTCAGGATGATGATCAGTTCCTAAGATTCTTAATTGCAGTTGCAAAGGCCTTCTCTCAAAGGCTATGATTTTGAAAATGCTTTGTCTCATTTTAAACCTGTGTTGAAAACTGCGTGCCACTGAGGTCACTGAGAAGTGGGACCTTTGAGATATTAGGTAGTCCGGGGGATTGATGTGTTTCTTGAAGGGCTAAGCGCTCGCCTTCGGGGACGGGGCTAGGCACCACAAGGGCGTGTTATTCGGCAGCGAGGCAGCTTCTCCTGCTAGGTCTCTACTGCACGCACTCACTGGCCTTTTGTTTTCTGCCGTCAGTTGAACTATAACAAGGCACACCAAGTAGGGCTGCCCAATCCAGAGATTCCCAGCCTCCAGCAAAATAGATCTCTGTTCTGGTTCTGAACTCACTATGTAGCAATCCTCCTGCCTCAGACTCCTGAGTGCTGGTGTTATAGGCATGCACCACCACACGTGGCTTATATGGGGGTGGGGAATCAAACAAGAGCCTTGAGCTTGCTAAGCAGGCATTTAGCTGCTGAGCTATTCTTCCAGCCCCAAATCCCTGTTCTTTAAAAGATATCCAGCCTCAGGTATTTTTGTTATATCAAGAGAAGACAGATTAAAAGAAATGAAGTCATGTTCTCAGATTCATGAGCTTAAGCATTGGGCACATTGACTTGGAGGGTACTATTCAACCCTCAAAAGAGATGGAAAACAGATTAGTGGTTGCCTGGGATTGGGATTTGGGGTTGAGGGTGGTGGGTTCGATTATACTGAGTAGATCACTGGTGATGGAACGGTCTTGAATCTTGATGTAGCATTGGCACATGGCACACATGGTGTCAGTGTCAATTTTGCTAGTTTTGATATTGTTATGTAAGATGTAGTTATATCTTACATAATTATAGCTTTGTAAGATGTTAGCATGGGAGAAACAGTGTGAAGAGTAAATATGGATCTTTCTGTATTAAAATCACAACTTTTATGAATCTCCAATTACTTATAAATAAAATGTTTAAAGACTCTAAATGGTGTGTCTGTGAGCACAAACAGAAACAAACATAAAGTCAAGAGACAAATTACATGATGAAAGAAATATTTCTAACAGAAAGAAAGAACCTATCTAATAATGTACGTGATCTCAAAACACACCTGCCACTAGCTCGTTCCTTTTCTGTGCCCCACATCACTTCTCCCACACAGGGGAAGAATCTGCTTCCTATCGCGCTAGTGTAGCTGGATCTGGGACTTGCTGTGTTCCACAGAATGCAGAAGAGAAGTTCTGTGACTTCAGAATCCTGTCATGAGGAGGATTGGTAGCTTCTGTCTCCTCCTCTTTGAAATCCAGCTCCACACAAGAAGTCTGACTTCCCCGAGACCACCATGTTGTAAAGGAGACCAAGCCAGCCACCAGGACAGACCAGGCAGAGGAGCACTGTCTTGGTTACTTTTCTGTCATGGGACATGATACCTGCAACTTAAAGGAGGTGGAGTTTATTTTGTTTCACAATTTTAGTCCATAGTCTGCTTGCTGCGAGACAGAAGTGGCATGGTGGAAGGGCCTGGTGGGTGTTGTGGTTTGGATCTGGAATGTTCCTCCCAAAGCCTCATGAATTTAGATGTTGTGGAATATCTATGAAACTGTATGCTGTTAGGAGATGGGACCTGGTCAGGAGGGTAGATTACAGGTGTGTGGTGGATGGGGGTGTGTAGTAGATTATGCACATGTGACACCTTTTTGGGCATATGACCTAGAAGGGGTTGGCCACTGGGGCTTAATCTGGAAGGGCCAGACGCTGAGGCTAAACCTGAAAGGGGGATCACTGGGACAGGACCTGGAGGGGTGTACACTAGTTTCCCCTTCCTGCTTGACTTGGCTTCCTATCTGTTATGCTGGGAGACGCTTTCCTCCGGCTTTGAAGCCTCTGCCATTTTCTTCTACTATTGATGGCTGCCCATGAAACTGTGAGCGAAAACAAATCTCTTCTCCCCTAAATTGTGAATGAAAAAGTAACTAAGACCATAACTAAGACATCATATAGCAGTCAGGAAGCAGAGAGAAAAGGGAGAAGCTGGAAACCATACTGTATCCTTCCAGATCATGTTCCAGTGGCTCATTCTTCCACCCAGGCTCCATGTTGCAACATGAAATCATCAATGAATTTAAACACAGATGAGTCTGGTGTCCCTGTGACTAATCATCTTTCAAATACATGAGACTTTCGGTGGACATTTTATATTTAAACCATGGCAAACACTGGTCATGTGAATGAGAGTGCCTTGGGCTGCCTGGGTCAGCCTTGCTGCCACAGAATGACTTAAGGAGCAGGCCCAGCTGGTGCACCAGGAGCATAAGGACGACCTTAATGCACCCATTCACCACCCAGCACCCCAGAGAGCCATAATCATTGTCACTTTAAGCTACTAATTTTTGAGTCAGCTTGTTATGCAACAGTAGAGATAATTTAAGCCAAGATTTTAAATTTATAAGTGTTATGGTTTGGATCTTAAATGTTACCCAACGCTCATGTGTTAAAGTCTTGGTTCCCAGCTGATGATACTCTTGGGAGGTGGAAACTTTAGGAGTGGGGCTTAGTGGAAGGAGGTTTTGTCTTTGGTGTGTGTCTGTGACGGGGATAGTGAGACTCTGGCTATTTCCCCTCCATCTCTGCTTCATGGCTGCCACGAGGCTAGCAGCTTTCCTCTGCCACAGGTTTCAGCCAGGGTGGAAGTTCTTTCTGTGGGCCCCATGCAGTGGGGCCAGGTGACCAAGGATGAACCCCTGAGCTCATGAGCCAAAGTGAAGCTTTCCCGCCTCTATGTTCTTTGTCTCAGGTATTTTGTTACCATGAAGGAAAGCTGACTAACACAGTAAAGGAGAGACTAAGAACTCAGTAGAGAAATGGGCAAAAGAAAGTAGTAGTTCACAGAGAAAGAAATGCAAATGGTGTTCAAGCATCAAGACCTGTTCAGTCTCAGTTGTAATAAGAGAAATGTAAATGAATCTGGCCTTGGGCACCATTTCTCAAAAAATCAGATTGGCAAAACTCCAAAATTTGAAAATGCATAGTTTCTGTGGCTGTAAAGGAATAGGTTTGGCTGCAGAGAATGCAAAATTGCACAATCCTGATGGAGAGTTGGCTTGCATTGCTTATGAAAAATGCATTTATCCTTTGACCCAGCCATCCCACCTCTGGGAATTGACTCTACAGATAGATATTCACAAGTATTAAATGACCTGTGTATGAGGCTGTACACTACAGCATTGTTTGTAGTGGCAAAAGATTGGAAACAAGCCAAGGGTCTGTCAACAGGGAACTGATTAAATAAACATAAACCACAAATGTAAGAAAGAATGAAAATGTACTGTGGGATATATTAATTAAAGAAGGAAGGTGCAAAATATTGTATAAATTGTATTGTCCTTCAAGAAAAGGATAGAAAATAGGAATAAATATATTCTCATTCTCTTGTATTTGCACAAAGAAATGCAGAAAAACAGATAATTAATAAAAATGGTTACTGATGAGGAGTTAATATGAGGATGGCATGGGACTGAAGCCTACAATGTATATTTTTATACAAAATAGGTATTTCTAAATGCCACTTTGACCCCTGAACCATGTAAATATACCACATATTAAAATCTGATCTTGGACGGTAAGGCAAAGCAGAAACAGAGAAGGATGCTTTATGTGCATAAGGTTTCTTTTAAAGATACTGAAAACGCTCTAAAATTAGACATTGGTGATGGCTGCAGAACTCTGTAAATATACTACAGACTACTGAACTTTAAGTGGATGAATTTTATGGAATGTGAAATATATCTCAATAAAGCCATAAAAGAAGAAATGAAGCCCATATGTACCCCATACATTTCAGAAAAGAAAAAGAGTATATACTTCAGGTGTAGTAGATTAAAATGATAAAGTAATATGGGTGATTTGATGCCCCAAAATTCAAAACTTTCTAAAAACATCTAGAAAACACAATTAAGCAAAGCTGGCTCAAGGAGAAAGAGGTAACCTGAATGAATAGTTCAGTAGTTAAAGAAATGAAATCGTGAGTAATAAAACTTTATTTAAAAACACCCCAACCAACTGAGTTAAATTATTAAAAATACCCACCAATGCTGGAGATCTAGTTCACAGGGAGAGTGAACCTTTAGCATGTGTAAGTCCCTGGGTTCTATCCACAGCACTGCTAAACAAACAAGCAAAACTTTAAAGATGAAAACTGGTTTAGTAGTATATGTAAAGACTTCTGGAAAAAAGAAGCATTCTTTGGCTATTTTCATAATACCAAAATAACCTGGAAGCTTAAACTAGACAAGAAAATTAGGAGAAGAATAAATTACAAGCCATTCTATTCACAAACAGGAATGCAAACACCATCTAAGTAAAATTTTGAAAAACTGAATCCAGGTACTAAACATAAAAATGTAACAGCTCATGTCAAAGGTGACTGTGTTTGCCAGCTTTGCATTGCTATGACAAAGTGCATGAGTGAAACAGTTAAAACAAGAGAGGTTTGTTTTGGATCATAGTTTCAGAGGCTTCCATTCACAATTACTGGCTGCGTTGTTTCTGGGACTGAGGTGAGGCTGTACATTATGGCAGGCAGTGTGTGATGGAGCACAGCTACTCACCTCAAAGTGGGCCAGATTGGGAGAAAGAGACAGAGGAAGAGGTCATGAACAGAATGTCCCCTTTGGGGACTTCTGGTCAAGATGGTGGCCGAATAACAGCACTACACAGTGTCTCCTTGTGGACCCACTTAAAAAATTGAGAATATAGTCGAAAACCGCCTGTTCAATGTAGCTAGAACAGGAAGAAGCATCCCAACAACTAAAAGGAGGACATGGGAAGATCAGACACCCCGGAAACATGTTGGAAGCAGAGGTAAGCGGCAGACCAGGAAGCCACCCCAGGAAAACTGCGAATGGCTGGGAGCCACTGGCATCTGCAGATGAAGGAAAGCCTGAGACTTGGAACCTCTGACCAAGGTAAGTGCAGATTCAGGAGAAGTGTGAATTGACAGCAGCTGATAGCCCCAGTATTGTGGTTTGGATCTAGCATGTCCTCCAAAATTCTCATGTATTTATATGGTATGGATTGTCTATGGAACAACTGGGGCCTAGTCTGGAGGGGTGGATTACAGGTGTGTAAATTAGGATTAACAGTGTATAGTGGCCACACCTTCCACACCTGGATGCACGAGGGGCTGATCACTGGGCGGAGACCTGGAAGGACACATAAGCTGCTCCCTGCCTTCCTTGGAGGACTAGGAGTAGTCTCAAGTTGTCTCAACTTGCCTTCCTGTTTCTGATGTCGTGAGAAGCTGCCACCACCTCTCTCTGCCATGTACTTCCATTGCTGCCCGTCACCCCTGAATGGACTGTGACCTTCTGAAACTGTGAGCTAAAACAAACCTTTCCTTTCTTAAATTTGTGGATGTCAGGTATTGAGTCACAGAAATGGAAAAATAACTAAGAAATCTAGCCTCCAAAAAAATGAGCCTGTGAGTCACACACAATACAAATGCAATATGAGCTCCCCATAAAAAATGCCTCTTGGAACCTAGATCAGAAGCAGTGCTCAGCAGCCATAACAGGCAATGACATAAGCAGGAGCTATTCAAAAAAAAAAAAAAAAATCTTGAGATTGAACTGTTAGAGTAAAAGAAAGCTCAGAAGAGCACATTGGAGCTTTTAAGGTCACTCTTAAACAGTGCCTAGGAAGAAACTGGTACAAGAGACAGCTGTGGATATGAGAGAAAGGCTGCCAACCCCCTTGGGTATAGTGGGAGCACCTCTAAGGGTGGAGAGCTCCACTTTCAGAATAGGGAAGCCAGGACAGGTGGGAGAGCTTTGTTGAGGGGGCTAGGAGTGAAAAAGACACCTCAGAGGCCACTGAACTGTTAGGACCTCCCTCACTGCCTACTCCCAGCAGAGAACTCAGGAATTTTGGCTCTGCCAACAAACCCTCATAGCCATTCAAAGAGCCCTCTCAGCTAGGCCCTTAAAGTGAAGTCCATTAGCAACAGATACATGGGAAGAAGATAAGGCAACAGGACACTCACAGAAATGCCTGAGACTCAAGAAATTACTGTTATGGGCCCTGAAATAGTGAAACTCATAGGAAAGGGTGTCAAAAAGCAAATAAATGAGTTGAACATCTAGTTCAAACAAGATATCCTCAAAGAAATGCAAGCAATAATCAGCAGACTTAAAGAGAAACTTACTAATCAAATAGTGCTCTTCATGGATACAAAGCTCACTGAACATATAGAAGCCACAAATAAAAAGCTGGCTGGGATAAATAAGGAAATGCAAGATACAAAGGAACATTTTGATAGAGAAGTGGAAATTTTGAAAAGAAATCTAGCTGAAATTCATGATATGAAAAATACATTTGAAACCAAGGGAAGTTGACTCAAACATTGTGAGGACAGAATTTCAGACCCTGAAGATGAGGCTGAAGAAACAACTGCCATAATTAGACACAACTCCAAAATTAGAAATGAGGCAAAGTAGCTGGATACAACAGCTAATGGATGATTCAAAGAGAATCAATCTCAGAATTATGGGTGTGGGAGAAAGAGCAGAAGACAGCACCAAAAGTATGAAGAATTTATTCACTGAAATCATGCAAGAAAATTTCTCAAATCTAGAAAAAGAAATTAATTTTCAAGTACAGGAATCTTATAGAACACCAATAACTTCAACTAGCAAGACTTGCCACAACACATCATATTCAAAATCTCAGAAATACAACATAAAGAGAGAATATTAAAGGAGGAAGAGAAAACAGACATTCTTCTACCAAGTCAAATCCATTCAAATTACCACAGATTTCTCAATGCAAACTTTGAAGGCCAGGAGAGCCTGGAGCAAAATCTGTCAAGCTTTAAAAGCCAGCAAGTGTCAACCCAGGTGGTTGTATCCAACAAAATTAGCCCTGAAAATCGAAGGAGAAGTAAAAATTTTTCATGACCAAGAATCCCTAAAGAAATTTGTGATGATTAGCCCAGCATTGCAGAGAATACTTGAAGGAATCTTTGAGAGACAGGGAGACAAGCAGCACAAAGAACATGGAAGAAAGGAAACATCTAAAGGGAAAGTGTGATATAAAAAATAGACTGGTATTTGAATCATTTGATTAGTATCCTACTAAAATAGTGCCAGCTTTCTCATAAAATCTGTGAAACTTTCCCCCATAATTATTAATTTTATTAATATATTGGTTTGCAAAACATAATAATTATATTCAACACAGGGAATTGGTATAAAATATTTAAAAACATGTATGCATGAATTTATGGATAAATCAGTAGATAAAATGATCAAACCTGGCAATTAATAAATGTTAGTAATAAGTGAAATGTGAGTAAATAATTTATGAAAGTTAAAAAATTCTGAAATAATTATGCCACTGTATTGCTTATATGTAATCTATGATATGGATTTAAATTCATTTAATGTAGCAATAGACAAGTTCATTTAATGTAACAATTCACTTATTCGGTATTTGATATAAGTTTATCCTAAGAAAAGTGGTTGATATAATGATAATCCGAATGTCTTTTGAAAATGCCCACATTTATCTTTCAGTACTCAGCTAAGGAATTTAAAATTTAACTTCTCTTTTTCTTTCTCACATTTTCTTGCCTTATGAATTCCATTATTATGGTTCTTTTCTTATGTACGGATGAGTGAAGCCATGTTAAAGAATCTCAATAAATACATAGTAAGATGCAAAAAAAAAGAAAGAAAGAAAGAAAGAAAGAAAGAAAGAAAGAAAAGAAAAGAACTTTCAGTAAATCAAGGGCTCTGCTGGACTCAGAGAAGAGGCATTAATATATGGCTACTGCAGCTCATTCTAGGGGTGGGAAGCTGAGCTAAAGAGTGTTAATTTGAGTGAAATGAGTCAAATGTAGAAGATTAAATATGTTAAATATTTCATGGCTTCTCTGAATTGAGAAAGCCAGAATACAGGCACTCAGTAGAACCATACAGGTGTGATAGTGTGAGTTGAGGGGGATGGGGGGGGCTGTGAGAAGGCCAAAAATGGGAAGGGACTGTAATGTTGATGTGATATATATGTGCACAAAATACTCAAGTTCATTGTATAGGAAAAATGAATTTTCCTCTGAGTAAGAATGTTTTCTTCAAGGGCATGCCCCTGTCGCTTATCTCCTCCTGCTAAGATCCTCTGCTGAAGGTTTCTATTGCCTCTTGGTAGTGCCAGGAGCCGGAGACCGAACCTTCGATACATGAACCTTTAGGAGACATTTATTACAGTTGTTATAGTCCAGAAATTCAAAGTTTATTTAACATAACAATCTACTGGTGAACTCAGTGTGTGCTATGGTTTGAATGTGATTTGCCCCTACTAAAGCTCATGTTGAACTTTGATTCCAGAGGGACATTATGAGAGGGGGTGGGGACTGTGAAAGGTATTGGGATGTAGGGCAGAGACCAAACTCATTTAATTCTGTCTTCTCTTGTGTGAGTAAGTTCTTGTTCTGAGGTTCTGGACTAGTTACTGACAAAGTGCGTTGTTACAAAGCAAGCTCAGCTCCTTGGAGTGATTTCTGGCTTCCCTCTCTCCACGTGACCTCTCTTCCTTACGTGCTTGTGTGCCCTTCCTTTTCCACTGTGAGGTCTTCATCAAAAGTGAAGCAGATGCTGGTACCCTGCCCTTGGATTTCCAGAACTGTGAGCCAAGTAAACCTCTTTCCAGAATAAATCACTCAGTCTCAGATATTCTCTTATAGCACTGATGGTAGACTAAGACACCATATTAATAGGCAGAGAAATAAAAGAGTAGATGTTATTCTATATAGGTGATGAAAAATAATTTGAAAAAATTGAAAACTTACTTGTGATATTTTTTCTGTGGTACTGGGAATCAAGTCCAGGATCACTACACTGTGCTACATATATTCCCAGCTCATTTTTATTTTTGATTTTGATTTATCACTAAATTACCTAGTCTGGGCTTGAGCTTGCAATCCTTCCACTTCACCTTCCCTGAATGTAGAGATTATAGGCTGCACCAAGAGGTTTGGCTCGGGACTTATAAAAAGCAATCTCTCTCTTAGAAAATTAAGAATAAATCCATGCATGGTGGTGCAGGTCTGTAATACCAGCACACTGGAAGCCTGAGGAGGAAGATCACAAGTTCAAGTTCAGTCTGGACAATTTAGTGATTTAGAGATGCCCTGTCTCAAAATAAAAAATTAAAAGAAAATTGGATGGGGTTGTAGCTCACAGGATGAAGAGCCTGGACTTGATCCCCAGTACCACAGAAAAAGAAAGAAAATTTAAAATAAGACAGGACATACCCTAATGATCTCTTGCAAGCATTGTGCCTGGCAGTGAAATGCTAGAAGTTGCCCTTAGTCAATCAAAAATATGACTGGACTCCGAGCATGCTGTTTCCATCTGATCCTGTCTTGGGGAGGTTCAGTCTGTACAGATGAAGACGGAATGGAAATTCAGTGTAGACTGATTATTCAAGAGACACCAAGGTAAGATTGTTGTCTAATGGTATGACCGTGTAAATAGAACATTTCCCAAATTTACAGTGGTAACTAGAATTAACAAGGCAGTTCGTCAGGTTGCTTGATACATGATCAATAAACAAAAATCAATTGCCTTTCTTTGCTCCGAAGAAAACAATGAAAAAGAATCAGTTCACCAAAACAAAGGATACAGGATGCCAAGCAATTATGCTAACAAATACTTTGCAATGGGCGTCAAAGGCCACAGTTCCACTGACTTTGGGTCCAGCACAAACGTGGCAACTGGGGCTGGCTTCTTGGGCTGCTGCTGTAGGTTCAGAAGTCCCCTGGTAGCAGTCTCTAGGCTGCTCAGATGCTACAGTTGTCCCTCCATGTGCAAGGGGTGCGTTCCAAGAGCCCCAGGGGACGCCTAAGTAGGGAACCTAGGCCTGAATCTGATTATACTATATCTTTTTCTATACATAAGCACTTATACTAAGCTTTAATGTATACATTAGACATAGTAAATGATTAACAAAGTAACTGATAATAAAATATAATAATTACAACAGTCTACTGTAATAAAAGATATGTGAATGTGATGTTTCCCTTGATGGTGGTGTACCCTGGTAATCCCAGATACTTGGGAACTGGCCGATGACGGCAAAGCACAGCAGCACAGCTGGCCTGTCGTGGCCGTTGCTTTCGATCCCGGAAGAGGAGGTAGTTGGTCTTGGCTGGTAGGGGTGCAGGTGGTGGGGGTGGAGGGGGGACACACCAGGAGGAATGCCGCTGTGGTCTGTGGGCAGAAAGTGGGTATCTTTGTCCATTTCTGTTGTTAGAATAGAGTTCCAGAGGTGCAAATTTATATAGAAAAAGGTTTACTTTGGCTTATTGCTCTGGAGGAGGGAAAGGCATCCGCATCTTCTTGGCTTCTGGTGAGGGCTTCACACAGCTTCAGTTAATTCCTGTTGGGAAGAGGAAGGGCAAATGAGTGTGTGTGGCAGAGAGAGATGGGAACAAGCTCCTGCCAGAGATAAACCATGCCATGTGTGAGGCATTCATCCTTCTGCGAGGACTCTGCCCCCATGGCCCATGGTCCTCCCCTAGGCCTCACCCCCAACACAGCTGCCCTGAGGAATTCAGCCTCAGTGTGAATTTTGGTGGGGTTGGCCATGTATGAAGTTTGTCTTTTAGGAAGGAGGAAGTTTGGGGCCAACACGTCAGACACCTTTCAAGGCATCCTTGGTCAGAAGAAATTCATAGCTTGGGACTCCACAGCCCAAGGTCACTACTAGGCTTGCAGAGCATTATCACCCTGCCATGCTGGGAACATGGGAGGACATGGGGAGAGGCCTTGGGAACTTTCTTCTGTGTGGGTGGCTTAAGGACCAAGGTCCCAGGACTATGGTGCCTGCAGGTAGGGATCTAGCACCAAGCTAGGAAGTTTCCTGTTTCCTCCAGGCTCTTGTATTCTATGTGGGCATTCTGGGACTGTGGGCCAACTTGGTGGCTGAAAGTCACCATTGGACTGGTGCTGAGTTGGGCAGGACTAGAGTCTCTGTACATCCAGCCTCCTGGTCTTGTGTGACCCACTACATTTCTGACCTATATGCCATACAGTGCCACATGGCCAACAGTAGCATCCCAAATTGTCCAGAGGAAAATAAAAAAGGTGGCCTTAAATTTCAGGAGTGTTCATGTCTCAAGGACGGGGGAGGGATCACCCCTCCAGGTGGGGGTGGTGTAATGACAAACCTTAGAAATTTGAGTGCCCTTGCTCTTCAAATCAAGCCCCAAACACAGAATTTAGCATTTTCATTCTGGTTGGAATTTATATCTTATTACTGCTCCTGGTACCATCCTAGCAAGAATGGCTTAAATGTCAAGACATATTTTTCAGGTGCATAAGACACCAGTGATCACAGCTGTCTGGAAGAGGGAATTTGATTAGCAAAGCAATCCCATGAAACCTCCCAGCCTTAGAGGGAGAGCCTAACCTGCTCTGCTTGGGCTTGGTGTTTGCTGCTGATGCAGATGGTCGGGGAGAGTGTCCCAAGGACCTCAGTGCCTGAGATGCACGACGGGAACTGGTTTTAGCTTTCAAGCCTTATCTGAGATGCCACTCCTGCCAAATACCTCTGAGGAAAGAGAGAGAGCTACAGAAAGGCACTGTGTGAGTAGCTAATCGTGTCATGTAGACTCCCCTTTATGCACTGGCTTCCTTAGCAGTTAATTTACATGGTCTAGAAGGAATCTGTTACCCATAGGGAGGGTGTTTGGAAAGGTGCCACCTTGCCAGTTCCCATTTCACTTTCATCTAATACCTACTTTCTGCTAGTCTCTTCAGGGAAAGCTAGGGGTGCTCTCCCAACCCCCACCTTCTTCTGGACCAAGGATGAAGCCCAGGACCTTCACACTGAGCTATATCCCCAGCCCACTTATTTATTAATTTGTATTTTTTATTCTTTTATTTTTTGAGACAGGGTCTCACTCTATATCCCAGGCAGGTCCTGCACTCACTATGGAGCCCAGGCTAGCCTAGGACTTGGCAATCCTCCCACCTCAGCCTCCTGAGTGCTGAGATTTCAGGCGTGTACCAACACACCCGTCTTATGTGGTGCTGGGGAGTCAAACCTAAAGTCTGGTGCTTGCTAGGTAAGCGCTTGAACCGTTGTGCCATTCCTCTTCCTCCTTAGTTTTGGTTTTGAGATAAGGCATTGTTAAATCACTAGGTTGCCCCAGCTGGGCTAAAATTTGTAATCCCCCCAGAGTGCGGGGATTCTAGGCATGTGCTCACTCCACTTCTTTTATGCCAGCCCCACCCATCCAGTTTGGTGACAGTGTAGCCAGCCTTGCTCTAGCATCAGAGATGAAAGGCAAGGTCTTGGCCTTTGGCAGGCTCACAGTTTAGTGGGCTGTGGCACCGACTGGAGAGATGTCCGGTGACTATGTGATGAGGTGGGCAGTGAACATAGAGCACAGCTGGGAAGGTAGTGTGAGTTTGTTGGGAAGGTGATTAACTGGGTTAGCTAGATTTATTTTAGTTTATTTTTGAGTCAGGGCCTTGCTCTGTGGTCTGTGATGACCTTGAACTCACTATGGAAGCCAGGCTGGCCTCAAACTCAAGGCAATCCTCTTGCCTCATCCCCTGAGTGCTGGGATTATTGGTGTGCCCCACCACACCCAGCTATTATGCCGAGGGATTGAACCTGGGGTCTTGTGCTTCCTAGGTAAGCACTCTAAACACTAAGCTATGCCCTAAGACCTAGCTAGAGTTTACACCAAGAAGAATTTACTAGATAAAAGAAGGGACATAACTATCAATCCCACAGAAATGAAAAGGTTATACAGGAATATAGTGGGTAGCTATTTGCCTACAAATTAGACACAGACACAAACAAGTTCCTGGAAGGAGACAAACTAGTGAAATGACTCGAGAAGAAATAGAAAATCTGGATAGAATTAAGATTTAGAACAACATAAACAACGTGGTGCTAAAAGCACAGAAAAATCTAGAAAATAATTCTCAAGTGTAGATCACAAATATATGGTCATAAATGCACACACATAGCACAAGCAAGGGAAGTAAAAAATGGATATCTAAGCCTGTGAAAATGAAGCCTTCTGAGACAAGGTCTTGCTGTCCTGCCCAGGCTGATCTCACATTCACAAACTCCATGATCCTCAGCCTCCTGAGTGGCTGGGACTGTGGCAAATGGCACCACACACCTGGCTAAACAGAAACACATTTTATTCCAGAGAATACCGTTCAAAAAGTAAAAAGATTTGTGACCCAGCATGGAACTTCTGTGTAGATTACATAAATAACTCTTACAACTGAGAAGAGGCACATAACCCCGGTGAGCAATGGCAGGTAATCAGAACAGAAACTTCCTTTAAAAAACTCTGTGCCAATGCTGGTGGCACAGGCCTTAATCCCAGCACTTTGGGGACTGAGGCAGGAGAATCATGAGTTCGAGCCTGGCTTAGGCAATTAAGCAACTTAACAAGACCTTGATTCTGATAAAGAGTAACAAAGGGTTGAGGATGTAGCTCAGAATGAAGGCCCTGTGTTCAATTCCCAGTAACACAAAACAAAAACGAAGACAAAAAAAGCTTTTTGAGTGGCTAAACAGCACATAGAAAGATGCTCAACATCTTAGTCATTTAAAGAAGTGGAAATGAAAATAATAGGAGATACTACTTTACATCCAGGCGAGTGGCTGAAGTTGGACAGTCAGGTAACAATAAGCACTGGCAAGAATGTGGAGGAGATGGAGTTCTAGTGATCAGCTGGTGGGAATGCACAGCGATGTAGGGATCTTAGAAATCAGCTGAGCAGCTGCTTAAAAGACTAAACATTGTTTGTCAAGAAATAACAAAAACTGGGGTGGCTATGTAGAAAGGAAAACTTTATTTATTTATTTATTTATTTATTTATTTATTTTTGGCAGTGCTGAGAATTAAGCTTAGGGCCTTCACAATGAGCTACATTCCCAGCTCATTTCTATTTCTGATTTTGAGACAAGTTCTTGCAAAGTTGCTAAATTGCCCAGGCTGGGCTCAAACTTGTGATCCTCCTGCTCAGCCTCGCAGAGTGCTGGGATTAGAAGCCGATATTACTAGGCCGGCTGGCTGGGGGGACTCGCACACTGTTATGGAAGTGGCAAGAGCTCCACCATTTTCGATTTTCCCTGATGTCCTTTTTGCCCAAGTCATTTCCCCTGTGTAGCTGCCTCGGGACCTGCTGACTTACCCTCCGCCCATGCGCTGTTACTGGAAATCTCTCCCCAAATCAGGCACAAGGCATAAATTAAATTTTGAATCACTGTTTGCTTATTACTGTGAGTTTATGGTTTCTGTAATTACTGCTGCTTATTCTGCTTTGTGACTGCCTACTGCTTGCCCCTTCCCTGTACATACCAGTGTTACTGTCTTTTATCGAATTCTTGTGACTCTTCCCATTCTTGTGTTTTTGCCTTTATAAGTCCCACCAAAACTTCACTTCAGGACTGAGAATTCTTTGAGGCATGAGCCCTTCCTCAGTTGCTGGCTAATAAACAACTCCTAACTTCTCAGTAAGTGGTGCTTCTCCTGTCTGATATTGTCTCACTCAAGTATGTTGTAAGAATGTAAGCTAGTTCAACTGTTACAGAAAAAGTAAAAAAGTTCCTCAAAAAACTGAAAACAGAGTTATAAATGACCTATCAGTCCCACTTGGGGCATTTTGTCAAAGGAAATGAAACTGATCTTCCAAGGAGAGATGTGCACACCCATGCTTATTACAGCATCATTAACCACAGCCAGGTCTGAAGTCAGCTGATTGCATGGCCGTGGATGAGTGGCTACGGAAAATGTGGCAAGTATCCACAGCACAGCATTGTGCCGTCATTAATAAGGTTAAATCTTGTCATTTGTAACAACATGGATGAAACTGGAGGGCTTTATGTGAAGTGAAATAAGCCAGACACAGACAGACACATGTCACCTCAGTCACATCTGAACTCAAAAAGCTGGCTGTGTAGAAGCAGAGAGTGGGATGGTGTTAGCAGAGACTGGGGAGGGGAAGGCACAGGGCAGTGGGAAAGTGGCCGACGGATCACAGTTTCAAGTAGACGAAAGAACAATTGCTGGCGTTCTGTTGTATAGCACAGCAACTAGTTAGCAACAACGAATTTTTCCTAGTCATTTTGTTCCTGGGACACAATACCTGACACCCACAACTTCAGGGAGGAAAGGCTTATTTTAGCTCACAGTTTCAGAAGGTCTCAATCTATGCATGGGTAGCTGGCACTGCCAGAAGGGGAAGGCGGAGGGCTGGCTGGAGAGAAGGTGTTCATCACATGACAGCCAGCAAAGACCGAAAGAGAAGGGCGGGGCTAGCCAAGCGGTGTGCCCTTCCAGGTCATGCCCAGCTGCCTGCCCCTTCTGACCAGTCCCCACCTCTCAGCAGCATAGAGAACTAATGGGTTAATCTGCCAATACTGCCAATCACCTGGTGATCTGATCACCTTCTGAATACGGAAGGCTGATTCTGGGGGACATTCCAGATCCAAATGATGACAGTATTATGTGTTCCGAAATAGCTAGAAGGTTTTGAAAGTTCTTGTCATGAAGAAATGGTAACTATAAGCTGAATGAAGTGGCACACACTTATAGTTCAGCCTTGGAAGGCTGAGGTGGGAGGATGATTTCTTTCTTTTCTCTCTTTCTTTCTTTCTTTCTTTCTTTCTTTCTTTCTTTCTTTCTTTCTTTCTTTTTTTCTTTCTTTATTTCTTTCTCTCTATCTTTTTGAGATAGGGTCTTGCTTTGTAGCCAGGCTGATCCCGAACTCACTATGGAGCCCGGTCTGGCCTTGGACTCATGGCAGTCCTCCTGCCTCAGCCTCCAAGTGCTAGGATTACAGGTGTGTGCCACCATGCCAGCCTTATGTGGTGCTGGGGAATTGAACTCAGGGCCTTGATCTTGCTAGGCAGTGGGAGGATTTCTTGAGCTCAGGAGTTGGAAACCAGCCTGGATAACATAGAAAGGCCTCATCTCAAAAGAGGTGATTAGTTCTTTCCATAATGAACAAACTGTACCTCATATTGTACCTCGTAAATATGTACAATTGCTATATGCCAATAAATATTAATAAGACTGAAACAAATAAGAACCCCAAGCATAGAAATTTAGTAGAGAGGTATAGTTTGGATATGGAGCATCCCACAGAGCCTCTTGTGTTTGGATGTGGTAGGATGCTAGTTGGAAGGGGAGGATGCTGGGGCCAACCCCAGAAGGGATGGAGCACTGGGCTTGATCTGGAGGGGGCAGGCCACTGGGACAGGACCTGGACCAGTATATGTTTGTTACACCCTTCCTCTGTCACTGGACTTCCAGTTTGCAATGCTGTGAGGAGCTGCCTCCACCTGGGCCCCTACAGGTGCCGCCACTGTTGCTGTCCACCCGTGAGTTGACTGTAACCCTCTGAAACTGTGAGCTAAACTAAATCTTTCCTCCCTTGAGCTGTGGATGTAAGATATTTAGTCATAGGGATGATAGAGTAACTAGGATGGCAGTGTAGGGTGCAAGTCGGGCAGAGGTAAGGTGTTGTCAAGGAGTGTGAGAAAGCACAGCGTGTCTGTCTGTGTGGGTGTGGTTGGGCAGTATGTGGTGTGAGCATGGAGGCAGGGAAGTGGCAGAGGATGAGGACACGGGGGTGGGAGGGCGTCACACAAGTTCTGATGTCTGGATTTTCTATGAGGGTTGCAGTGACCACTGAAAAGCAGGACAGGATCATGGCAAGCAAGCAGACTTTTCCTTCAGAAAGCCTTCCTCAGAACCAGTGCATGAGGCTGAGGCCAGGGGTTAGCCCAGGCCTGCTTAAGTTGGCAGTCAACATGTAAAGGCCTGGTCCCCGGGGTGGAGGCGTTGGGAGGCCCAGGCTAGTGGGAGGCCCTTAGGTCCATGGTCGAGGGGTCCTCACAGGGAACGGTGAGCCTGTCCTCTCTCTCTCTCTCTCCTTCTGGGCTCATAATGTGAGCAGTGAGGTTAGACATGTGCTCCTTGCCATTGCTATCTGGGACTTTCACAAGAAGCCAAAGCAATGACTTATCTTTGACTGGAACTTCTAGAATCATAAGCTAAACAACCTCTTTCTCTTTAGAAATTAATTGCTTCAAGTACTTATTGTAGCAATATGAAGCTAGCCAATACAAGACTGAAACAGGACCAATGGTGCCAGGCAGGGGTGGAGGGAGGATTTGAGATTATGTGGAACATCTAAACTGGGTGGAACAGAGGGATCACGGTCACGGAGGGTTGCCCTAAAATGAGAATGGCTTCTGCGTCGCTGCCCCTAGTGCTCCAGCTTCCTGTCAATGACTCCAACCAGCACGGCCTGGGCCATGGCTAGTGACAGAGATTCAGACCCAAAGATGGGCCCCTGCACCACAGCCACAGGCAGGCCAGTGTGGCAGGTTCCATCCTGAGCAGAATGAGGATGTGGTGGTGAGCTCCCTGGGTTCAGGACGGATCAGGGTGTGTTTCCTAGAGACAGGGCTGGGTGCTAGTCCTTTCAGATTCCTTTCAGATTTTCTTTTTGTTTTTATAAATATTTATTGAGCAGATAGTGTTTGCCTTATTCTAGGCAGAGCTATGAAAGTCTTTTTATTCTTGAGTCAGTTTGAGTAATATTTTCCTGAAAATATTCTTTTTATTAGTATGTATTTGTGGTACTTGGTTATCATGGTTGCCTTGAGGAAGAGGTATGCACCCTGGGGATTTTCTGCACGACTGGGGGTTGAACACAGGCCTTTGCTTTGAGCTACAACTCCCAGTCCTTTTTATTGTTTATTTGAGGCAGGTGTTCTCTAAGTCACCTAATTGCTGGGCTTGAATTGTGATTCTCCTGCCTTAGCCTCCCAAAGTGATGGAATTACAGGCCTGCGCCACTGGACCCAGCACATCTCATATCTTACTCCTTTCCTTCTCTTTTCTCTTCCCATCTGCCCACCCCTGCCCCATATCCCCTTTCCTTCTCCATAAAGCTGATTTCAACTGGAAAACCTCAAAAGGAAATTTGGAAATAAATCAACAAACAAGAAACTTCTACACAGTCCTCACTACCTTTCAACAAGTGCTTTTCCCTTTCCTGTTGCCTTTGAGAGCTTTGGCTCAGGGTCTTGCACCTGCTCAATCTGCTGGTGCTTCGCTGTCCTTACCTCACAGCAGACCTGCCTGACAGTGCTGGTGAGGGCTGAGTGGGATACGCTGAGAACTGGCAATTGCCTGTGCGCAGCGGGGCTCAGGAGAGGCCACACGTGGGCCCACACAGGCAGCTACCTTTTATATGGTCGGCCTTCCACATATGTAGGCTTTGCAAATTCAGCCAACTGCAGGTCAAAGATATTCAGGAAAAAAACCCCTCCATCTCTATTGAACACATACAGACTTCTTCTGCTTCTTTTTGTTTTTAAATGGTGGTACTGGGGATTGAACCCAGGGCTTTCACCTTGAGCTACATTTCCAGCCTTTTTTATTTTTTTATTTTTTTTGCTTTTCATCTCAAGACAGGATCCAGAATCTAGCTAAGTCATTATGTTGCCCAGGTTGGGCTTGAATTTGTAATCCTCTTGCCTCCACCTCTCAGGAAGCTGGGATTACTGGCTGAGCTCCGAGGCCTCACCATGTAATGGCTTGTTTTCTTCCCAGTATTCCCTAAACATTATACCACAGAAACTATTTATATAGCAACGACACTGTATAAAGTATTGTGAAGAGTCTAGAAATGATGTAACGTGGAAGGAGGAGGTGTAGGTCCTATGCAAACATGACCATTTTGTGTAAGAGACTTGAGCATCTGTGGAGTTCGGTATGGCAGGGGTCCTGGAGCCAGGCCCCGGCCGCTGCTGCAAGACAGCGTAGTTGGAAAGATAGTACTGATCTCATCCTACGTTCTTTCTTCTGCCCTTGCATGCATGTGTAGCTCCCTGTCCTCTACTGCCCTCATCGACCCTATTAGACTTCCCCATCCTGTCGTGCTGATGTTTCATCATCTTCTGAGGAGCCCTCATGTGGAGTCGAGGCTGTCTTTAGTTCTGCACAGTTGCTCTAAGCGTCTTTGTAGATGGTCCTTGTTTTAGTACGGACTCTATGGCAGCAGGTGACAGTGACAGCTTGAGCTGAGGGAACCTGGAGGCTGGGGTCCCTCAACCTCCTGGGAGAAGGGCCACTACATGTCCTCTTTTATTAGACCCTTGCTAGAACTTTCTTATCCTTTGCTCATTCTGTTGCTGTAAAGTGGGACTTCAAGGTTGTCCTAAAAACAAAGGGTAAATAGGTCCATGAGTTTACTGTGCGGGGGCTGTTTTCTGTGTAGCAACAAGCTGTGTGTGTGTGTGTGTGTGTGTGTGTGTGTGTGTGTGTGTGTGTGTGTTTGTCAGCTTGGCACCAAGGGGGAAGCAGATAGAGGCTCTGGCCTCTACAGGCTTTTCTCATTTTCCCAGAATGTCCTGATCGTGGCCCCCACTGGGCAGCAAAGGCCAGCATGTTCTGCCCACACTGCGGGGCCCACTATGTGTCAAGGTTGCCAGGAACAGCTGAGAGAGTGAGAAGTGAAAATCCATCACCGCCTCTGCAACCAGCTCAGAGGACACACTCTGTGGTGGCAGCAGCACCAGCAGGACTCCGCCAGCCTCCATGAAGTTGCTGGAAAATGATTACAGTTCAGCCAATGCAGGCTTGGCTGGGAAGGTCTCCAGAGGACAGCTTGCAGACAGCCTAAGGACTGTGCAGAAGGGACTTCGGAGAGAGGCTTTGCCGGGAACTGGTGTCCTTTGTGTCGCTCATGTCTATGCAATGGGCAAAGCCCCAGGTGTTTAGTCCCCTGTCTGGTCAGAGCCACAACCAAAACAAGACGAGTGGTCCTTGGGGTGGCAGGGTCTACGCTGCTGTGTGGTGTTTTGGTTCATTTATTGTCTTACACAATGTTGTGTTTTCCTTATACTTTGGTTTACTGCAGGAAGAAACATGAATTTGAGGAATTTCTGAGTTGCCTTCAAATAAAAAATAAATCTTTGCATAAACAGGACACTTCACCTCGTTAGTAGTTTTTTTTTCCTTGTTAGAATATTATGGGAACCTGTAATGGTGGTGTGTGCAGGCACACATTTGGGTGTCAGGGTCCCCTGTGTAAGGAGCACGAAGGAGTCTTGTCCTCTCACTAACATGAAACTTTCTTTGCTCTGGTTTCTTTCTAAGTCAGATGTTATTTGCTTTCTGTTTTTCTAGAAGTTTCTGAGCATAGATGGTCCATGGAGAGCATCCGTTTGCTATCCCATGCCACTGGGGAAACTTGTTCATTGGAAAATGAAATTTCTCCTATTATTTCTCATTGTGAGAATGGGAAGATGATAGGAATATGGCCAACAGTCCCTGTCTGAATCACTTAGCTTTAAAAATTTGATCCATCGGGACATTATTTGAGTGGAAGTAGAGCTATGGCCTGGCATTAATTTTTATTATTATTTTAAGTGATGAAATTTATGGTTGTCTCCATGCCCAAACATAGTTACTGAATAATCTGTGTTTGCCCATGGTTTGATTTGATGGCCCATATCTATCACATGCTAAACCTCGCTCCCACTTTGGGCTACTTCTGAACCCCTCTTGGTACCACCAGCCCTTCGCACTTGGCAGAGCCACAAAGGTTAAGTATGTTTGGGAGGTAGTGCTGGTTCTGCTTCCTTGCTTTGCCTTTTCCGAAGTTTCCTGGTATATTGGTTGGGGTTCTAAGAGAGGCAGAGTTAATGGAATTTATAGAGATAAAGGGAATTTATTTGGAGGGCTTGTACGTTTGAAGAACGAGATAGTCCAAATTCGCTCTGCATACGTGGTAGAGCTGGAGGGTCCTCTATCACAGCCTGAGCTGCTCAGGCTCATGCCAAAAGGACACCAGTCTGAGGCTGCAGGACAGCCGGTGCAGGCCTGCCCTGGATGGTTGTCCAAGGAAACAAGGTGAAGAAGGGGGACTGATGCGAATCTACTACAGAGATCTAGACCTGCGAACACCCCAGCAAGCCAGGAGTGTGCATAAGTCTCTCCTGCTCAAGGCCAGGCCAGGGCTTTTTTAGGTAGAGGTGATAAGGATGTATCTTCTTCCCTCCTTTACTCAGTTCCAGCTGCCAGTAAGGTGCCCCTCCCCCATTTCCTGGCCCTCAAGTTAACCACACCCACCTGAAAGCCGTTCCGTGGACATTCCCCAGTTGCAACAAGTTCACACGATTTCTCCAACATCCACACTTGATTACAACTTTTTCATTACAACAAATTGACCCTCCCTGCCTTGCAGGAGCACTAAGCTATATCCCTAAAGCTTTCTGTTTTTAAAGATTTTGATATGAGACTTCTGGCCAAGATGGTAGCCATGCAACAGAGCTGTGCAATGTTTCCTCATGGACCCAATTAAAAAGTTGAGAATATAGTCAAAAGATGCCTGTGCAATGTAGCTAGGACAAAGAGGAGTGTCCCGACAATTGAAAGGAGGCCATAGAAAGGTCAGAAACCTGAAAACACATTGGAAACAGAGGTAAACAGCAGCCCAAGAAGCCAGGCTGGGCCAACTGTGGCTGGAAGTTACTGGCACCTGCAGATGGAGGAAAGCCCACCTGGAAACTGACCAAGTGAAGGGAGGAGAGAGTGCTCTAACAACTGAAAGGAGGCCAGAAATCCTGAAGACATATCAGAAGTGGAGGAAAACAGCAGCCAAGGCAGCTGCCCCTAGCCTACTCCAAGTCTCTGGGAGCCCTTGGCATTCACAGACAAAAGAAAGAACCTCAGAACAAAATAAGCATGGATCCAGGGAAGGGCAAATTAACAGCAGCTGGTAGCCCCAGCCTCCAAAAAAACGAGCCAGCCAGTAGTATATATTGCAAAGGCAATGTGAGTTTCCCCTAGAGAAAGCCTCTTAGTGCCTAGAGTAGAAGTAGTGCTTGGCAGCCATAACAGGCAGTGATAGTGATGTAAGCAGGAGCCATTTAAAAATAGAGTCCAACACTGAACTGTTTTGAGTAAAAGAAAGCTCAGAAGAGCACATCAGGGCTTTTGGGATCACTATTAAATAGTAATAGTGTCTAGGAAGAAATTGCCACAAGAGACAGCTGAAGAGAGGAGAGAAAGACCTTCCACCCCTGGAATGGCTTGGGTGGTAGTGGGAGCATTTTCAAAGGTGGAGAGCCCTGTCTTTGGGAGAGGGAAGTAAGGACAGATGGGAGAGCTTGGCGGAAGGGGCTGGGGATGAAAAAGACACCTCAGAGGCCATCAGATTAGGCCCTTACTGCCTAATCTCAGCAGAGGACTCAAAGGAATTTTGACTCGCCCAACAAACCCTCATAGCCATTCCAAGAAACCTGTCAGCTAGGCTTTTAAAGCGAAGTCCCTCAACAACAGAGACATGGGAAGAAGACAAGGCAACAGGACACCCACAGAGATGCCTGAGACCCCAGAAAGTAATGGCATGGGCCCTGAAATAGTGGAACTCATAAGAAAGTCAAAAAGCAAATAAATGAGCCAAACGTCCAGTTCAAAAAAGATATCCTCAAAGAAATGCAAGCAATGACCACCAGACTTAAAGAGGAGCTTACTAATAAAATAGTGGATACAAAGCTCACTGAATGTATAGAAGCCACAAATAAAAGAAGTTGGCTAAGATAAATAAGGAAATGCAAGATATGAAGGAACATTTTGATAGAGAAGTGGGAATTTTGAAAAGAAACCTAGCTGAAATTCAGGATACAAAAAATACATTTGAAAGCAGAGAAAGTCAACTCGAACATTATGAGGACAGAATTTCAGACCCTGAAGACAAGGCTGAGGAAATAACTGCCGTAATTGGACACAACTCCAAAATTAGAAATGAGCAAAGCATTTGGATACAACAGCTGATGGGTGTTTCAAAGAGAAACAATCTCAAAATTATGGGTGTGGGAGAAAGAGTAGAAGACAGCACCAAAAATATGAAGAATTTATTCAGTGAAGTCATGCAAGAAAATTTCTCAAATCTAGAAAAAGAAATTAATTTTCAAGTACAGGAATCTTATAGATACCACATAACTTTAACCAGTGAGACTTGTCACAACACATCATATTCAAAACCTAAGGAATACAACATAAAG
This sequence comes from Ctenodactylus gundi, assembly GCA_004027205.1. NCBI lineage: Eukaryota > Metazoa > Chordata > Mammalia > Rodentia > Ctenodactylidae > Ctenodactylus > Ctenodactylus gundi. Next base: position 285,315 of record PVKB01001269.1, read on the forward strand.
AGAGAATACTAAAAGCAGCAAGAGAAAAACAGACATTCTTCTACCAAGTCAAACCCATTCAAATTACCACAGATTTCTCAATGCAAACTTTAAAGGCCAGGAGAGCCTGGAGCAAAATCTGTCAAGCTTTCAAAGACAATAAGTGTCAACCCAGGTTCTTGTTGTTGTATCCAGCAAAATTATCTCTGAAATTGAAGGAGAAGTAGAAATTTTTCAAGACCAAGAATCCCTAAAGAAATTTGTGACAACTAGACCAGCATCGCAGAGAATACTTGAAGGAATCTTTAAGAGACAGGGAGACAAGCAGCACCAAAAAACATGGAGGAAAGGAAAGATATAAAGAGAAAGTGTAGTAAAAAAAAAAATTGGTATTTGAATCAATTGGTTGATATCCTATTAAAAACAATACCAACTTTCTCATAAAATATGTGAAACTTCCCCCCTAATTATTTTAATGGTATATTAGCTTGCAAAACATATTAATTATATTTAACATGGACAAATGTTTAAAAACTATGCATGCATGAATTTATGGATGGATAGGTAGATATAAAGTGATAAATCAAATCTGGCAAAATGCTAGTAATTAGGTGGGAGTAAATTTATGAAATTAAAAAAATTTTTGAAATTGCTTATGTGTAATATACTTTGGCTATATAGACTTATGTTCATTTAATGTAGCAATTTGATATAGACTTAAGTTCATTTAATGTAGCAATTCACTTATTCAGACTTTGATGTAAGTTTATCCTAAGAAAACTGATTGATGTAATGATAATCCGAATATCTTTTGAATGTACAAACATTTATCTTTTGTTACTCAGCTAAGGCATTTGACTTTTCCCCCACTATTTTTATTAATATACAAATGTAATGCATAGTATTTACAATAAACTTGGGTATTTCGTACACATATGCATCATATCGACTTTATAATCCCTTCCCATTTTCTACCCTCCCACCCCCTCCCTATCCCTTCCTCCAACTCCAGTTTTCACTTCATGTGGTTCCAAAGAATGTCTGCACTCTGGGTTTTCCAAGTCACAGAAACCATACAGTGTTTAACATATTAATCTTCAGCACCTAAGTCATTTCACTTAAGTCACCACTCTACCTCAGCTTCCTATTCCTTGAATGGGTTCACAGTAGTTAAATCTTGATGCCTCGTCTCTGAATCCAACTAATCCCTTTAATGGGATATTTATCAAAAGATTTTTATATATATTTTGCTACATCTTTGTTGTTATTCTTAAACCTGGCCTTACCCACCAGTTCACATTAGAAAATAACTACAAGCATGTAGTTCAAAAGGCTAGTAAATTTGGGAAAGAAGAAAAAAAAAGTTAAATTTCATATGCCTTAGCTGAATACTGGAAGCTACATACTTGTACATTCACAGGGTTATCTTTACATCAATCAGTTTTCTTAGGATAAATTTTCATCAGTGACCTAATAAGCGAATTGCTACAATAAACCAAAGTTAAAACTATATCACATTGCTACATTAAATGAACTTAAATCTATACCACATATAAATATACTTAAAGTGACAGATATGAAGGCGAATTTAGTTATTTCAGAATTTTTTAACTTTCAGAACTTATTTACTCATATTTCACTGATTACTAACATACTTTATTTTCTCAGCCCATTCTCCTCTTCAGCTAAGGCATTTGAAATTTAAAATCTCTCTTTTTCTTTCTCACATTTTCTACCCTTATGAATTTCATTGTTATAGTTCTTTTCTTATGTGGACTGGTGGGTGAGGCCATGTTAAAGAATCTCAACAAATATATGGTGAGATACAAAAAAAAAAAAAAAAAGAAAAGAAAAAAGAAAAGAAAAGAAAAAGGACTTCCAACAAACCATCCTAACCAAGGGCTCTGCTGGACCTGGAGAAGAGGCCTCAAGATATGACCACTGCAGCTCATTCTAGGGGTGGGAAGCTGAGCTAAAGAGTGGTGATTTGAGTGAAATGAGTCAGATGCAGAAGATGAAATACGTTAAATATCACAAGACTTCTCTCATTTGAGAAACCCAGAGTTTGGTTCTATAGAACCAAACGGGTGTAATAGTGGGAGTTATGGGGATGGGGAGGGTGCGGGAGAGCCAAAATGGGGAGGGATTGTGATGCTGATGTGATATATATGTGCACAAAATACTCAAGCTCATTGTAAACATTGTTTATTGCCCATATGTGTTAATAAAATGGGAAAAAAGAAATGATAAACACCAAATAAACACCAACACTGTGGCTATCTGTGGAAAGAAACCGGATACAGTGTCTTTCTCAGTTGCCCAGAATGAATTTGAATGTATGATCCTCCTGCCTCAGCCACTCAAATATTATTAGGATTTGAGTTAGGATTGAATTAAATTATATTTATTCTGGGAGGAAACTGGCATTTGCATTAGTTTGTAACACAAACTGCATTCCTTATAACAATAGGAAGGTACTCTCTGACAGTCCTAGAGGCTAGAAGTCCAGGTGTGGTCAGGCCATGCTCCTCTGAAGGCTGTAGGGACACTGTTCTGGGATTTTGCAACTCATGGGGTTTCTTGACCTGTACACATGTCACTGAAGCCTGTGGCTCTGTTGTTACAAGTTGTTCTCCCTGGGTGTGTCTCTTGTCTTCTAATAAGGGCACCAGTCCTGTTATCAGTGTATTAAGGACCCTGCTCTACTTACTTTACAGTGACCCTGTTTCCAAATAGTCACAATCTAAAGTTGTGGAGAGACATGATTTGGGAGGGTCCTATCCAATTCAATGCACATCCTTAACGTTTGTATAGATCTTACATAGTCAGCTACTGTGTCCACAGGAGATTAGTTCCAGGAGCCTCTGAGGATGCTAGAATCTGCTGCAGCTCAGGTCTCTTATGTAAAATGGTGTGGTGTTTTCCTATAATCTATGCACATCCTCTCACATACCACAGTTGCAGAATACTTGACATCCACAACTTTGGGAAGGAAAGATTTTAGATCATGGTTTCAGAATATCACAGCCTGTTCATGGGAGTATGGCTGGAAATGTTAGAATCACGTGGCAGGGTCAGAGCTAAGGCTGGAGATGGAGGTGGAGTGAAAGCCGGTGCTCCGCAGACAGGGATCCTCACAGAACAGTGGAACAGAGCCAAGACTTGAAGAAGGGTGGAACCAGCACACACCTCTCCAGGTCAAGCCTCAAGTGTTAGTCCCAGGGAGACCACTGGCTCCGTTTGTCCACATTGAAGCAAGCTTTGTTACAAGCTGGCCAGCGGCTCTCTCGCTCACTCCACTGTAGAGCTTAGGGGAGAAGCAGCCCTCATTTCAGTGTCAGGCTTCTAAGGGCAAAAACCACATCCCATTGCTTGGCTGAATGGTCATAGTCTTGTAACCAAACAGCAAAGAGCGAGCACGGCACATAGCTTACAGAAGCAGATCAAGGTATTAGAAAACAGCTCCAAACAATCACAAGATAGCAATAAGTTTCTACTGATTACACAATATAGTGAACCGTAGTTTCTTTGGCCTTGTAGATGGAGGGAGGCGGGTGTCTCAGATGCACATGTATGCAGTTACATGTTTACGAGCAGTTTCCAGTGCCACAACAGCAGGTTAAACAAACTGCTTTACAATAGATTAGTAGAACCCTTTTTTCCTGACAGAATGATTTGTGTTTCACCTTTTGCTCCACTAGGTAACATCTGTCCTAGCGGTCACAGTGTGAGGGGCCATGGTGACTTGTTAGCTGATGTGTACTCACTCAAGCATCCTCCCCTTCCAGCTAGACCGTACCTCCCAACAGTATCCACAGGTACATGAGGCTTTTGGAGGACACTCCAGGTCCAAACCACAACAGTACTGGATTGTCAGGGACAACAAAAAAGTCTGCAGATGTCCAGGGCAGATGCAGTTTTCTTCCAAATATTTTCCATTTGTGGTTGGTTGAGTCAAAGGACATGAAATCTGTAGACGCAGAACCTGCAGGTATGGAGGAGGGGCTACATCCAAGAATAAAGAATGTTGATTTAGTTAAATCTTCTTTCATGTCATTGACAGAATTTTGTATGTCTTTAAATATAGTTTCCAATTTATTCTTACTTTAAAAATTTAAATTAATACACACACACACACACATGCATGCACACACACACCCATATATGTAGGGCTGGGATTGAGTCTTATGCATGCTAGGCAAGTGTTTTACCCTTGAGCTATCCCCTCAGCCCCCATTTATTATTTTTTTAAAAGAGGAGTTTTAGGTTTGTAGTAAATCTTAGTTAAATTCTTTTATATGAATTACATAGTATCTTTTGTTACATAGTCTAGTTGGTATTATTCTGTGTCCTGTGATAAACAATAGGAAAGCAATTTTGTTTTCAATGTAAGTTTGGCAACTGACTGAATTACTTTAATTTTGATATCAGACTCCATGATTCTAGCTGACGCCAGCCCAGATACTCCCTGACTGCAGATACTCCAGGGCTGGTAAGTCACCACTTTCTGTTCCCTGGGAATGGCAATTTGGTCAAAGAGGCACTCGATTCAGACTGGCCCCAGGCACCCCAATATTGGCTCTTGTTAGGAGAAACTCTCTGGCCTGAAGCTGCTGCAGCCAGGGGTGATCAACCTGCCAGAGGCTCGGCCGGCAGTGAGAACAAGGCGCTGCCTGTCTGGACCCAGCCATACTTGTAGCTCTGCGCTGTTGGCATTTTCAGTTACATGAGCCACTAAAGGCCTTTATTTTTTTGTTAAGTCTCCTTGAGTGAGATATGCCATTTTTGACTAAAAGAATTTGAAAAGTATTCACCCCATTAATCTTCCTCCTAAACCCAGCTTGGCAAGTGTGATAGTTAATCTCGATTGTCAACTTGCTTGGCTTGAGGGTCGCCTGGGAGATGAGCAAAGCACACTTCTGTGTGTGTGTGTGTGTGGGGGGGACGGTGGCATGACCCTGGGGACTGTATCTGGTCCCTGACCCCTCCTCTCTGCTCTCCGCTAGTACCTTGATTGCCAGCTGCCATGAACCACCCAACTTATCTCTGCCGTATTTCTCCACTATAGTGGTTCTGCCTTGGAGCTAGTCCATCGTAGACTGAAATTCCTGAAACGGTGGGCCAGGTAAACCTTTTTTTTTAAAGTTGTAGGTGTCAGGAATTTTGTTCTATCAATGGAACAGTGACTAATAAAGAATGTGTGTTGGACCGGAGTTGCACTCACTTAGTGTCTAGAAAAAGGTGATCAGGAAGTGTTTCTTGTGTAACCATGCAAATAATTGGCATTGAGCACCAACTACGTACAAGTAGCATTTAAGGTGCTCAGGACACATGAGTGATCCAAGCAAACAGCACTCCCTGGCTTCGTGGAATGCGCGGACTAGTGAGGAGCACAGGTGTTAGAGCTTAAACGTGAGTCATTAATACATTATCTGATGTTTCAGATGTCATCAGTGTTATGGAAGAAAGACAATCAAGAGTAGCGTAATGGGGGGAGAACATAGGCTTTGACATTAGAAAAGGATGTCTGTGGGAGGATGGATTTGGGGCAAACCCTCATGGACAGCGTGGGACTTGGGCAAGTGGAGTCAGGCAGAGTTCCCGGTTGAGGGAAGAGCTGCAGCTCAGTCCCTGACCTCAGAGAATTCCAGAAGCATTGAAGCAGCCAGTGTGGTTTGGGTTAAGTGAGCTAGGCAACAGTGGCGGGGGTGGCACCAGGGAGATGAGGAGGCGGGTCCTGAGAGCTCTAGAGCTTTTGCCACAGAGGGAAAGGGGAGATGCCTGGGAGACTAGCAAAGCACACTTCGGGGTATGTGTGTGTGTGTGTAGGGGGTGGGGAGGAAGGAGGGGATGGCAGCGTGACCCTGGGGACTATATCTGGTCCCTGACCCCTCCTCTTTGGTTCTTCCCTTGTGCCCTGATTGTCAGCTGCCATGAACTAAGCAGCTCACCTTTTCTCTTTAAGTTGCATGTGCTCTAGCAGGGCTGTGAGCCAGAGGGGTGATTGTACTTGCATGGAGAGAAAGCGGAGGAGTGAGCAGGTGACCATAGTCATTCAGGTGAGGGGGGACAGTGGGCCAGATTTGGGTGTTAGCAGCAACAGGCGGGAAGGGAAGGTACTTGGAAACTAGATCCCAGAAAGTTTGCTGATGGGTTTGATGGGAGTGTGGGGGGAGGGAGGGGCATTAAGGCAACAGGAAGGAACCAGAGCTGCAGCCGAGATGCAGAGGACTTTGGCAGGAGCAGGTCTGGTGGAGAGAAGGCAGAAACCAGCTTCGGACACGACTCATGTGAGCTGATGCCAAGACGGCAGAGGCAGTTGGATTCATGATGTGGGTCAGAAGAGGGTCAGGAAGTAGGGATGAATCTGAAATGACAGGAGCCTAGGTGGCTCCTGAGGCCGTGGGCTGGGGATGTCTGGGAAGTAAGTGGAGCTGGAGGCTGAAGGGGCTGAGTGTTGGACGTGGTGACAGGAGGAAGCTGGAGGATAGAAAGGTCCAGGCAGGACTGAGATGGGACGACCAGGGCGAGGGAGAGAAGCCAGAGAGACCAGAACGTACCAACCTTGGTGAGAACAGCTTTAGTGGGTGAGGTGGGAGGCCCGTGAGTCAGAGGCATGAGCCTCATCACCGGGGGCAGGGATGGAGCAGCAGAGGTGTAGAATTGGAGCTGGCCGCACCTTGTGGTAGGCACGAGGACTGGGAGGGAGACAGAAAAGTCCCAGGGCCACTCCTAGGTTTGCACTGGACAGGTGGGGTGGAGAAGCAGGAAGAGCAGGGGACCGTCTGCCCCGGGGCAAGCCCTGAGTATGGAGGGTCTTGGGCTGTGGTGGCCTGGAGAGGCGTAGAAAGGGCTGGTTCCATGGGGGGAGGGGGGCCTGGTGGTCCTGCCCCAGGTCCCTTGGTGCTGACTTAGTCTAGCCGTACCCATCCAACCTAGGACTCTTTCTGTCAATGGAGCTGGGTGGGACAATTGTGGGCCTAAGCTCCACCTGTCGCAGCCCAGGCCCTTCCTTGTTGCACCTGCCAGTTCTTTGTGTCCAGCTGCAGGTGAAGCCTGACTCAGCCTCGGACTGGGCCCTGGGGCCTCAGTTTCCTTCTCTGGCAGGGTAGCAGCTGAGTCCAGGAGGCCGTGGCTGAGGGTGCTAGAGGACATGCGAATGCTGGGGATGCTCCCTCAGCCTGGCTCCTCTCACAGATGCTGAGACTCCGATACTTCTGTGGTATCTCAAGGGCCAGGCTCCTGGAGTGTTTGTTGCTTACGTTACTTCCATGGATTTATTTGCCCTCATTTGCATAAGAAATACCATGCTCCCATGCTAATGAGCAGGCCCATCTGGCATGTAGGCCCCCTCTCCAGCTGAAAGCTTTGTGTGGGCCAGGAGCCCAATTATTTGGCTGTTCCCTTCCAGGATTCAGGAGGGACTGTCTCAAGAAGGCTGTCAACATCCCACCTGGACCAGGGCTCTCCACAGTGGGCCGGAGCCTGTCCCTGGTCTGTGGGCCATCTGTGTGCCTCTGCCCTTCGGTCCTCGCTGTGCTAGTGCTCAGCCACCACCCCAGAAGCACTGGAAGTCAGCCTCATGGCCACTGGTCGAAATTGTCCCAGCCAGAAGGACCTGAATCCTATAATATGGTCACACAGAAAGTGTCCCCTGGAAACTCAGCCATGAGCAATGCTTGGTGGGAATCTTCCTGAGCTGTCACCTCAGCAAATGTACCTCATCTCTCAGGGTCATTCTGATGTCCCCTCTACCAGCCTCACTGCTGTCAGGTGCCACAATGACTGCTGCTCTTCTGGCCAGACAGGCCTGAGTCGGTCTCAGGGGACAGAGGTGGAGGGCTGTCGTCTTGGGGGCAGGGCCCCTAGGACCTAGATTGTCCTGCAGTCGGCACCTTCCTGTCTCGCTGGGTGATCTTTCACACACACACACACACACACACACACACACACCCCTGTTGTAAGAGCATCTTCCAGGGTGGAGGGATGGCACAGCCGTTAAAGCACTTGCCTAGCAAGTGCAAGGCCCAGAGTTTAATTCCCCAGCACCACATACATTGGGCATGGTGGTGCACATCTGTAATCCCAGGATTATTAAGAGACAGGATTATTAAGAGTTCGAGGCTAGCCTGGGCTCTATAATGAGTTCAGGACCAGCCTGGGCTACAGAGTGAGACCCTGTCTCAAAAAAAAAAAAAAAAAATGTCTTCCATGATACAATATGGCTGAGGCTTGGCTGAGCTCTGGTCTCCAGAGCTGGCACCTTGCTGTTTGGACTGAACCAGCCTCCCAAACTATGAACTGAAGACACTGCTTTTCCTTAAATGTTACCCAGTGTCAGGTATTTTGTTATAGCAACAGAAAATGGACTAATGCAGACAGTTTCCAAGAAGGGGTGATGATCTCTCCCAAGCATCTCAGGAGTGTGGAGAGAGCCTCGAGGCAGGGGAGGGACAAACACAAACACGGCTTGAGAAAATGGCAGCTGGAGCACCTGGAAGACAGTTTCTTCCCCTTTTCTTTGCAAAAACAGGCCTCCAGGATTGATGCTGGACAACAAGGGGCCACCCCTGTACCCCAGAGCCCGATGACGTTCTTCGAACAATCCTAGCCTTCTGGATGTGCCTTCTCACTGGTCCCTTTCTCCCCCTGAAACTACAAAGAAGGCTCTGGCTCCTATTCCCTGTCTCTTCCGCCTCCTGACCTACCCAGTGTTCCCAGCAGCTCTGTGTACTCCGTTCCTCCTCCTCTTGGGAATAGTAGGAGATAAACTCCTTTTCAAAGCAGCAGCTGTCCCTGTGTGTTATTTTTCTACACTGAATTTCAACAAAACCTCAAGTGCATTTGAAGACAGCTCATCACACCCCTTCCCAGACCTTGCTGGCCCACCCCAGGGGAACCACCGCTGATCTCCATCAGAACAGTGTCACCTGTTCAGTCCTTTATGTAAATAGAACCATTCAATATAGCTCCTTTTGTATCTGACTTCTTTTACTTAAAACAATAGGATTCACCCATGTTGTTTGGAACATTCTTGCTCTCTCTCTCTCTCTCTCTCTCTCTCTCTCTCTCTCTCTCTCTCTCCCTTTCCCTCCCTCAGTAATCCACTGTATGCATGAACCACAACTTATATACTCACATATTTATTGATAGGTATTTGGGGTTTTGACCATTAGGGAGAAGATTATTATGAATATTCTTTAAAAAACATTTTTTTGAGACAGGGTCTCACTCTGTAGTCTAGGCTAATATTGAACTTACTATGTAGCCTAGGCTGGCCTCAAGCTCACAGCAGTCCTCCTGCCTCAGCCTCCCAAGTACTAGGATTACAGGGCTGTGTTACGACGCTGGCTCTTTGCTAGGAACATCCTTAACTATGTCTTTTAGTGAATGTTTGCACTCATTTCTCTTCGATAAATAATGAAAGAGAAATGTGTGGGTCAAAGGACATGCGGATATCAGGGAGAACGGGGATATTTCCGAGCTGTTCTGCCAGGTGTAGTACCCATTTCCTTGCCCACCAGCAAGGTGCAAGTGCTCCACTTGCTTCACAGCCGTGCCTGCTGATTCCAGCTCTCCTGCTGGGGCAGGTGATGGCTCAGCCTGGCTCTCACTTGTATCTCCTTGGTGAGTGGTAAGGTTGAGCACTTGATGATCTTCATTGGTGAAAGCCCTTTTAAGATTTTTGGACATTTAAGAAATTATCAATCAATATCACACTGTACTTTTAAATTCATAACTGTGTATCACAAAATGGGTAGGTGAAAAGACTTGTGTGGCGCCACTGGGGGAAGTTTGCGTTGGGTGACCTGTGCCTGGGGAAAGTCACCGGTAGGAGCCGGAGCCTGTCGCAGCTCACTCTTGGCAGACCTCTCTCTGGGCTCCCGTTTCTCATGGGGTCTGAGCTTCATCACCACCAGATTGCTTAGGTGTAAGCATTCTACCAGCCTCCTGGGCTCCCCTCAGCTCCCCACCCATGTACCTGTGTTTAGCCAAGCCTAGTAGGTGCCAAATCCCTGTCCTAGGTTCTGAGCTGCCTCCCACAACAGGCTGTACTGGTGGTGATGAAAGTTGGGAATGACAGATAGCGAATAGCCAGGAATATAAATCTTGTCACTTCAAGAAATGATCTGTACAAAGCAAAGAAAAAAGTTATCTTGGTTGTAGAAAAGTGACAGAGGTTGGCAAGGGTATGTACCAGGGTTAGGGTGGGAAAAGGGATATTAGATTGGACCAGTGCACACTGTATAGGTGTCTAAAATGTCACACAGAACCCCATTAATGTGTGTAGTTTATATGTACATCCAAAATTTAAAAACTGATGAAAGACATGCACACAAAGATTAAAAAGTGGGGGTGGGGCTAGCACAGGACTCATAGGACAGAAGTCCCTGAGACGGTGGTTTTCAGAATGCAGTGGGAAAAGAAGCCCTCTGAGGAAAGAACGTTCCAGACAGAACTGGTCTTGCTATTCTCATTCCGGACCACGAGTTTGAGGCCAGCCTCGGCTACATAGTGAGTTCAGGACCAGCTTAGACTATAGAGTGAGACCTTGTCTTCAAAACAAACAAACAAAAAACATCTGTAAGTATTTGAAAAGGCTCCCTTTTCTAATTGTATACCCTACTGGAGTCCACAATTTCTTCTTATGTTTTAACCAAACAACACATCACAATAGACCGAAGACAAACACAGAAATGAGGACTCAGCCGTCTTCTTTAATCCAGGCATTAAAAAGATTTACAAAACTGTCAAACAGTGCCATTCTTCTGACTACATTTTTAAAAAAATAGGGTTAGTTTTTTTAAAAATTAAAAATATGTGACTTACATAAGCATGCAATGGGCTTACTAGTGTTATTTTTGCAATTGGGTAATGAACCAACATTTTTAAAATGTCCCCACTTAAAATGATAATTCAGTGAACATTGATAGATATAACCCACACAAACAAAACCTCCTGGGGGTTCTCGATAATTTTCAGAGAGTGAACAGGGTCCTGAGATCAAAAAGTTTGAAAACTGCTAGTCTAAATCTGTAACAATTCTAAATCAAGCTAATGAGTTGATAAATAAAATATGTCTCTCGCTCTAACCATGAACAATATTTCTTTAAAATAGCTCTATTCAAATTTGAAAATTTTTAGGCTCCTCTGAAGTCGATGCCAGACCACAGTGGAGAGAAGAAAGCCTCTGGCTAGTCACCCACTCCTGCCCTGCTCTGTCACCTCGGGCTCAAGGCACTCTTGGGAACAGCTGTGTCTTGACCATTCCTCAGACCTACTTGTACTGTGGTCCATTCTCCATGATAGATCCATGCAAGGATCTGAAACTGAACTTGGGTTATCTGGGTTGGGAGCCAGGGGCTTGGGTGCCCAGAGCACAAGCCATGAACAGCGCGAGTTGACTCATGTAGGTGCCTCCCCTTGGCCCTGCGGGCGTCTCATTGCACGGACAGGTACACCCTATGAGAGGATCTAAGAGGGAAACACCTGAGAACTGCTTCGCTAGGAGGGACGTGCTCCAGTGTGGATTGTAAACATGCTTTAGAAGGCTGTGTGTTAAAAATTTGGTCCCTAGTGGCACTATTGGGAGGTGATGGAACTTTTAGGAAGTGGAACCTGGTAGGAGGTTATTAGGAGTATTCTCTCAAAGGGGTTGTTGGCCGTGCTGGGTGATGCAGATTCTTAATCTCAGTATTCTGGGAGGCAGAAGCAGGAGCATTGCAAATTCAAGCCCAGCTTGGGTAATTTAACAGCTCAGTAAAACCTTGTTTCAAAATGAAAAATAAAATTGGGCTGGGAATATAGCTCAGTGTGAAGTCCTTGGGCTTGAATCCCAGTACCACAAAAGAAGTGAGGCTGTGGGGCTCTGCCCTTTCCTCTTTGCTTCCTGTCTGTAGGTGAATGGTTTCGCTCCATCACGTGCTCCTTCCGTGAAACGCTGCTTCACCACAAAGCAACAGTCCAGTCAATAATGGACTAGAAAACCCAAAACCATGAGCCAAAGAACCCTTTTCTCTTTATAAGTTAATTAGCTCAAGTGTTCTGTTAGAATATTGAGAAGCTGACTAACAGGAGTGACGTGAGTTATTAGTCCTCCTCTGTAGGTGTGATGGTCTTGGTACAGGGTCTAGAGACCACTGACGGGATCCTAAGTCCTTGATCCCTACCAGCTAGCCCTGTGTGATACAGGCTGGTCATTCCTCTTCTTGTGGCCTCCATGGTCTTGAGTATAACAAGAGGAAAGTCAATAGGAGTGTTGCCAAGTGCTCTCTGAGGGATCAAATTCATTCCAAGAGCCTGTGATTCCTGATTTACTCTTGGTACCCCCTCAACCTTTACACCAGGGGGAGTTAACTGGATGGTTAGAGAAAAATGTGGTTTTCTTTCTTTTTTTAGTTAAAAAATTGAACAGAATATTTATGAAAGTTTCTTTCTTATTTTTCTATCTATGCAGAGCAAGAGCCAAGGGAGATAGGCTCATACTAAATAGAAAAATAAAATGATTTAACTCCTGTTTAAACATCTTCTACATTCCTCAAAGATTTTATATATACATATATTATGTATATAATATATGTATGTTGTACATATATTTAATCAGTCTCAAAGTACATTTTAAAGGGTATAAACAACATCAGTTTTAAGAAAGTAGCTTCTAATTATATTTTTGGGTAGACATAATCAAATAACTCCCACAGATTTTGCCAGATTTTCTTAAGAATGTTACATGGTATGTGTAGAATCTGAGGGCAATAACCCTGTCAGTGCTGTCTGGCAGAGTCTGTTACAGTTAAGAAATATGTTTTGAAGCCTATTATGTGGAATTCACTGTAGGTAAAAAAAGAAGGAAGTGAAATACAGAGTTCTATCTTCCAAAATTATGCTTCCTTCTAAGAGAAATCCATCTATCCATCCATCTGTCCATCATCTGTCCACCCCAATTATCAAGCGATCCACCCAGTTACCCACTCATTCACCCATGCATTCACGCATTCGTCTTTCTGTTCTATGTAGCCTTCAATCAATTTATTCACCGACAATATTTGGGTGTTGTCCCCAAGGAGATCCAAGCCTGATGTACAGAGGTGGTGGATTGCTAGATTGGCAGGAGGTAGAGAATTATTGGCACCTTTCCCTGGCACCTCCTGTTGATGCTTTTGTGAAGGAAGTTGCTGCGTGTTAGGGGGAAGGGGGTGGGGGGGAGGGGTTAGCTCACTGAAGATATATATTTTTAAAAAAAGATGGGTGGATCGATGATTAGTGAGTTAGTTCTCCCAGAAAACAGTCATGTGATTGGGAGTAGTAATGTTAATTTCGATATGGACCTGATAACGAAAGGATGGATTTTCATTAGAGGGGGAATGGTTTGTGTTCATTTGTTTATTTATTTTTTTAATACACCTTTGGGATTCAATCTAGAGTCTTGCACTAGATACATTCCTAGCTCCTCCCTCTGCCTTTTTTTTTTTTTTTTTTTTAATGTTGAGACAAGGTCTTCCTAAGTCACTAAATTGCCCAGGCTAGATTCGAATTTGAAATCCTTCTGCCTCAGCCTCCAGAGTGCTGGGATTACTGCTGTGCACCTCACCATGTCAGGCTGACTCTGGATGTTCTTGAAGAAAACTATCTGCACCCTAGAGGGGGAGATCCCATGGCTCCCACTCTTTTCTTTGCCAGCAGAACTACCCTCAGCCCCAGAGTCAGCAGACCAGGAAGCAAATGCCTGTCTCTCCACAGGCTGAGTGTGGGTCTTGGGCCACAGTGGTGACGGGAGGCGGAGGGCCAAGCATCTCAAAATGAAACAGGCAAATGGTCCAAGCTGGAAGCATGGCCACCCTGGGTCTGAGAGCCAAGCTCAATCCCACCCCAAATCAGGTATCTGAGTAGAGACTCCATGGAGCAGTGGGGGTCAAAAGAAGAAAGGCTGTCAGAGCTGCGTATTCACTTCATGGTCACCCATGGGCAGGGTACCCCGATCTGGGATCGGCCATCTCCCTTGGTCCCTGTCGGCCCCCCGGGCTCCCTGCTCTCTTCCAACTGTCACCCAGCCAACACAGTTCCTTCTCGTGGTGAGACACCCTTTGCAGTCACGTGTGAAAGGCAAGACCACCAGGCCACTGGTGCAGCTGGGCAGAAATCCGGGCTTGTTGCTCCTGTCACTGCAGTGGGAGTCACACAGTGGCAGCCTGCTCCTGGCGAGGCAGAGCCATGCGTGGCAGAGTGCTGGCTGCGGATCTGTGAGACAGGCCACCCTGTGCCACAGCTCTCTCTGGCTGCTTAGTATTTACCAAGTAAAAGTCATTGCCCAGGAGACGCCGGAGTTATCGACATTGAGAGATGAAGGCGGTCTGGTTTGCGATCTGCTCCAAAAGCCTCCTGGGTCTCCAAGTAGAATCTCAGGGAGAAGTCCGTGTGGACCTACCCATTGGCAAAGAGGGGGCAGGCCCCGCTCTGCTTGGCACAGGGCTGCTGGACACAGGAGGAGGATATGCCTGGAAGTGGAGGGTGATGCCCTGGGCCACCTTTGTCCAGCACTCTTTTCATCACATGGCCAGTCCTTCCTTGCCTGCATCTCTGTTTTGGGGGCAAGCTCAGCTCCAGCTCCTGGGAGGGAGTGCATGGGTGATCTGGGTCCCCTGAGCTGGCTGCTGCTTTAGCCTGGGTGGTTAGGGCTCTGCCCCTGGCTCCCTGGTCCCTCTACAGTCTGGAGTGCTGCCTTTGGTGCTTCCCTAGCTCTGGGTACATACCTACCTGATGCCCACAACTTAAAGGAGGGGCTTATTTTAGTGTCAGTCTGTGCCTGGTTAGCAGGCAATGGACAGAGGGCCAGCGGATGGCCTGCAAAGGACAGCTGATATCCCATGGTGGCCAGGAAGCACAGGGAAAGGAAAAGAGAGGAGCTTGGGACAGAATTTAGCCTTCCAGGTCAATACCTTTCGATGGAGATTTTGGGGGACATTTAAAATTAAATTTCTTTTTCTTTTTTGGTACTCGGGATTGAGCACAGGGCCTTTGCATTGAGCTATATCTCCAGCCCATTTTTCAATTTTGATTTTTGAGACAGGATCTCACTATGTCAATATATTGCCCAGGCTGGGCTTGAACTTATGATCCTTCTGCCTCAGCCTCCCTGAGAGCTGGAATTACAGGTGTGTACTACCCCAGCCGGCTTAGGAGGATATTTTAGATCTAAATCATAACAAGTGATTTCCTCAATATTTTTCCAAGATCCCATCCAGTATATGGGACAACCGAGGCTGGCTGGGGTCTCCCAGGGAGACTCCCATGACTGAATGGGGATCTCATGTGGGCCTCTGTGGTGTGTTTCCTTTCCCTGGACCCTGTCCCAGCCTGTACCCTGTGTATAAGGCTGGCCATGTGCCCAGAGGAACTCTTGAGGCCAGGGATCATCAAGACGGCCCTGAGGCGAGGCTGGTGTTCCAGGAATGTGGCCCAGGGTACAGAGGTTCCCACGGCTGGTGTCGTCTTCCTTTAGTGGAATCATGTGAGGTTGAGCTGCCGGAGTGGTGCTGATTGTGGGGCGACCTAAGTAGTTTACAGAAGCAAGTCACACAAAATATCCCTGATTAGGGTCCACGTGCACTAAGCGCAGACTTGTGTGGGCTGCCAACCTGCTGCCAGTGAATGTCCCCTCCCCTGGGACCCACACTCTCCTTCCCAGCTTGAGCCCTGGGAAATCCATTGGCTGCTTGCTCAGTGGCAATTCCTCCTGCTCCAGTACGAGTCTTGCTGCACCCACCCATCTTGCTGGTTGGTGGAGGCCAGCTTCTCTTCATTACCAGTGAGGTGGTAAAGGGACACCAGGGGTCCCAGGGAGGCTTTGCCTCTTCTTGGGCCCAGCCTGAATGCTGACTCCCCTGGCCACCGTTCCTCATTGCTGGGCAGCTCTTGGTCCCTCTGTATGCCTGGCATTAAGGAAATGGATAAATAGCCCACAGGCCCCTCTGTCTGTGTCCTGGGGTGACCACATCTGCCACCGTTGGCCTGGGCTGCTTTCCTATAGCGGCTTCTGGCTCTAGTCATTGGCTGTCCTCATAACCAACCCTGCCCCAGACAGTGTCTCAGAGGATGGGTTCCATGCGTGCAGGGACGCAGAGTGGAGGCTGGGAGGCTTGGAGCCTTCACGCTGGTGACAGATGCTTCCTCCCAGACAGCAGATAAAGGTCACTTCTGAATTCCAGAATAAAAACATCCACTTATCTGGAAAATGTCAAAAAGAAGGACAGTGCCCTTTGCTGAGCCGAGCCTTGCGGCTGTGCCGGGGAGCCAAGGACAGTGAGGTGCCTGTGCTCTGGGACCAGGGGGCCCCTCAGGTGTCTCCTGGGGGGAGAGTCCTGGGGGTCCCCAGCACAGGCCCATGCCGGGAGTTCTCAGGCCCGGGCCAGGCCCTGGTTCCCTGGAGCAGTGGCCAGCTGTGGGAAAGTTGGTGCCAGGTCTGATTTGGTGGGAGGCCTTCTGCTCGGCTTTCCCCTCACGTAAGTGGCTAACTTCGTGACCCAGCCTGGATGCCCTGTGTCTTTGAAGAGGGCCACCAGGGCTGACGTCCTTGGTGGCGCACATCTGGAACTGGGGGGAGCATTCTCCAGCTGGCCACTCAGTCTGCATTCATCCCAGCTGCCCTGTCGAGACCCAGGCTCTTTCTTGCTCTGCCCGAGCCCCCCTTACCTGGCACCTCTTTGTGTACATATCCAGATCCTGTCTTGGATTAGCTGGAAGTGTTACCCCTTCCAGGGTCTCCCATATCCCAGGAGAAACAGAAAAATCTAACAGGCCTGGTCGCCCCTCTCTGCCCAGTGCCTCGGAGGAGCATCTCCTCCGGCCCAGAGGCATCTTCCTTGGGGAAGAAGAGCTCCCTACTTAGGAAGTTCTATGTGCAGTGCTCGCTTTTGGTCTCCCAGTGTCTGGAAGAGCCTGGGACATGGAGGCCCTATACATGTTTGTGGGAGGAACCATCACCCAAAGAGTTCAAGTTACTGTCTTGGAGTGCCAGGACTTCTGAAGCCAAATACCACCATTTTGGTAAACTAAACAGCAGAAGCTTATGTTTTCATAGTCCTGGAGGCTGTGAATCCATGACCAGGTGCCTCGGTGCTGGTTTCTTCTGAGTCCTCATCTCCCTGCTTAGCTTGTAGATGACACTCCTCTTTGTGTCTTCATATGGTCACTCTTTGCACTGAATCTGTGCCCTCTCACTTCCCGTGGAGATATTGGTCCTACTGAATGGGTGCATTTAGCCAACTGAATTACTTTGTAAAGGTTGTATCTCAAAATATGCTCCCACTCGGAGCCACCAGGGGTTAAGACTTCAAAATGTGAATTTTGGGAGACGCAATTCAACACATAGCAGTTACTGACAACACGATTTCATTGTTGTGGTTTGGATCTGTAATGCCCTAAAGCCTCGTAGATTTGGATGTTATGAATTTCATGTGCTGGTAGGAGGTGGGCCCAGTCAGGACGGGCAAATTACAGGTATGTGGTAGGTTACTGGTGTATGGACGGAGGTGACAAGCGTGGGGTATGGAAAGATATGAACCCCTGCCCCAGCTTCTTTTGGAGGCCCCTGGTCCTTCTTCCATGATGCCCTGAGCCAGACCTTCCTACCATTGCCAGCTGCCCCACATGGACTGAAACCTCATTAGCCTGTGAGCTAAAATAAACCTTTCCTCCCTTAGGTTATAGATGTCTGATATTGTGTCCCAGCAACAAAAAAGTGACAAGACGGTTGTCCTATTTTTCCCCCACAGTACTGGGAATTGAACCTGGGGCCTTCACATTGAGCTATATCCCCAGCCCTTTTTATTTTTAAATGTTGAGATAGGGTCTTGCTAAGTCATTAAATTACCCAGGCTTGCCTCAAACTTGAGATCCTCCTGCTTCAGCCTCCTAGGGCAGTGGGGTTACAGCCTTACATCGTCATGCCCAGATTCATTATCCTCATTTTGTGTGTGGTGCCCGGGACCTGCGGGCAGTGGGGCAACTTGTAGGAGGCCCCTGGCTTGCCCCAGGGGTGTGAGCAGGGTGCTGATGGAGGTGAGCAGGTCACCTCTGGGACTCAGTCTTGCCGGGGCAGGGTGGCCGTCGTGAGCCCTGGCGGCAGTGCTTGGGAGACCCCTCCTGTAGAGGGAGCTCCAAGCTACGGGCTTGGACCCCAGCTTGAGCACCAAGGGGCCTGGAGGGTCTGAGGTTCCCCTGGAGAGGACTGAACTGTGGAGCCTGTCTGAGCAGCAAGGCCAGAGTGCCCTGAAGCGTGGCTGCAGAGGAGAGCCTGTGTGGGTGGGTGGGGCCTGCCCCGTGTTGCTGACAACCATGATACCTGGCCCACAGTGACAGTGTACAGGCCAGACAGGGGTCTGGTGGGGAGCTGTGTGGTGATGGCGGTGTTGCTCATGAACCCGCCCCTAACCTGGGGACACGTGTTTGGGCTGGAGATACTGCCCAAGCAGGTGGAGACTGCCAGCCACTGCCACCCAGCTCACCCTGCATTCCCTGGGATTTACCACCTCGGGAACCGTGGAGGTGCAGGGACCTTGGTGGAGGAAGCACTGAACTCCATTCTCTTGATCCTTAAATGAGAAAAGACCCCTTCTGCCGCCGTCGCCATCAGCGTGTGCATGAACACAGTTCACGCAGTAACACTTGGAATGCTAAGCTGACCTGGGAGGCAGCTTCTCGCCCTGCCCGAGTGCTTTCTACGAAGTCCAGAATGGTGCCAAAGCCCACCTGACAGTCGGTGCCTGCTGATTGCTGGCACCAACCACTTCCTGTACAGCAGTCCCTGTTAACTATGGTCCTGCCTCCTGCCGCTTCAGTCCTATGTGGCCAACTGTGGGCCAACCATGTTAAATGGAAAATCCCATAAAAGATTTGTAGGTTTTACATTGTACATTGTTCTTAATAGGCCCTGCCTCCACCTCCCAGGTGTGACTCTCCCCTGTGTGGCATGTCCGTGCTGTGTACACTACCTGCCCGCTCTCAATCATATGACTCCAGGGTTTGGGTTCAGTTAGCTCTTATGTGACTTAACAGTGGCCCTGAGGTGCAAGCCTGGTGATGCAGGCAATTTAGATATGTGAAACAGAGCCGAAAATTACTTAATTTAAGTGAAAAGCTGGAAGTTTTTCACAGATATGTACATATTGGGGAAAAAAACCCAGTGTATATATAGGGCTCAATATTACCTGCGGTTTGAGGTGTTCACTGGGCATTGTGGGCTAATGCCCACCTCATGGACAAGGGGGATGGCATAGCTAAGTTCACCAAATGTTCCATGACTTCATAAGGCAGATTGTACTTTTATTCCAATTTTACAGACAAGGAAACGGAGACCTTACGCACTGAGGCACCTTCCCAAGGCCGCAGGGCTAAAGAGGGTCTGGACCTCGCCCTGGCTGCCAACCTCGCCCTGGCTGCCAAAGTCCGCTAGGCCCTGCAGGCCGAAGGTGGGGACCTCCGCAGCAGCTGTGACCTGCCACCTGACGGGGGAGCTTCCTCCAGACTGCTTGAGCACCATTTCCTGCCCCTGGGTAGTGTTCCTCGCTGCTCTGCTGTCCTGTCAGAGTTCAAGCAGACAGACAGACTTGATTGGATTTGACTTTATCTCCTGCTTTGAATTATTCATACCTCTTCCTAGATTTCCCCAGGAATAATTTAATAAAGCACAGAAACAGGAGGACGCCTGGGTGAGTGGCGCTCACAGTGCGCTCACCTGGAACTGTCGTGATGACCAGGCAGAGATCGCCCGGAACCATCTTTCCTTTAAGGCGAAGCCCTCCCTGAAAGTCAGCAGGGAGGGTTTTCGCACAGCCCAGGAACCCCCAGCCTCCTTCGTTCCCAGCACCCGGACTTCTGCCACCTGCACTCTGTGCTCTGCTTCCCTGTCCCTCCCCTGGCATCCAAGGATGTCTTCCCACCCTGAGCGAGAGTGATACCTCCTTCCTCCCCACTCAGCCTTGGTGCTCTCCTGCCTCAGGCCCTCTGAAGTTGCTTCCTGTTTCTCTTGGGCACAGCATGTTGGCCTGGTGCTGTGGTTTGAATGCTGGTCCTCTCCCAAACTTATGTTGATATTTGGTTGCCATGGTAACAGTAGGATTGACTCGGGACCTTGAAGAGGAGAGTGACTATTTGCTGTGGCGGCTTCATCCCCACGAGTGGGATTGGCACAGTGTCGGAGGCACCAGATCCATTCCTCTTGCTCTCTTTTGGCCCTTCTGCCTTTTGCCGTGTGGCCCGTGGCATGAAGGTCCTCACCGCGTGTGGGCACCTTAATGATGGTCTTCCCAGCTCCAGGACCGGTGGCTATTCCTTCCACCCTGCCACAGGGTGCTCCTTTAGCAACACAGAGCACAGGCATTCAGCATAGGAGGCCCCGAGGCTTGGCATGCATGGTGCCCAGGGTTCGAGCCCCAGTCCTGACCAAAAAGAAAAAAAGTTAGTGAATTTTAAGTTAGAGGAGTTTTGTCTCAAATAAAAGAAATACAAACAACAACAACAACAAGCTGAGATAACTGTGACCAATTTTATGTCAATGCATCTGAAGCCATAGGTCCCTCAATGCCTTCTCTCTGCTACCTCTCTGGTGTGTGGCCCTCCTAGGACAACCTGCCCTGGGGGTCTGAGTTCGCTGTCCTGGTGTTACTTGGCAATAAGGTCAAGAGAGAGATGATTTTTAGTGACCCTACTTGGAACTGGATGGAGCTGGCTGGACTCTGTGGCCCTCCCTCCCTCCTTTCTCCCTCCCTCCTTCCCTTCTTTCCTTTTTCTGTCTCCCTTCCTTTATGGCTTGAGTGTCTCCTCCAACTTCACATGTTGGGAAATTAATTCTCAAAGTCATGTGTCAATGATATTGCAGAGGTAGCACTTTGGAGGGTGATCCAATAGGGAGGGCTCCCTTCCCCTCCCGCTCATAAAAGCAAACCTGCCCGTGGCATACTTGCTCGATCTGATCACATTGTGAGGCCACAAGAAGGTCTCTGCCAGATGCTAAGCAAAGGAAAGGAAGGCATTCTTCCCTGGAGCCCCCAGAAGGGACCAGCCCTAGCAATGCCTTCCTTAGTTTTAGCCTTGTGAGGCTGATTTTGGACCCTGGCCTTCAGAACAGCAAGAGGATAAATTTGACATTGTTTTAAGCCACTGATTTTGTGGTTATGTGCTACAATGGCAATTGGAAATACATTCAACAACCATGCTCACTCAAGGTCACATTATAAGAGGCAGAAAGATAGCACAGTAGAGGAAATGAGTGGAGGTGATGAATCTCTGCCTATTCCCCCGGGATCTTGTATTTGGGCCTCAGTTCTGGACTCCATACTCTGTCAGGAACAGAGAAAACTGATGGGAGCTTCGAGGTGGTGCGGAAAATAGGTCCATGGGGCACACGCTGGCTTCTCTCAGTCCTCCTGTCTTTTACCTGTGGTTGTGAGGTGAGCATCTGTAGGTGCCCCCACAATGGTGTTTCTGCCTCATCACAGCCCTAAAATACTGGGGTCAGGAGACAATGGGCTGAAGCTTCAGAAACTGCAAGCCAAAACCAACCTTTCTTCCTTCGATGGTCACTGGTTGTCCAGTCCTTCCTGTGAGGGCGTCTCCTCACCCCTGAGAGGGATGGGTCACAACAGTTAAGTTTATGCCGCCTGTTGGAGCCAGAGCAGACAATGGGCTGTCTCTCCACCAAGCAGTCGCTGTCTCCTGGGAGCTTGCCATTGAAACAAAGACTCTTGTTGAGTGTCAGTCTGTCATGATTTGGACCTGAAATGGCCTCTGGAATCTCATGTGCTGGAGGTTTTCACCCCGTGGGGAGAGCTCGAAGCTGCAGCGTTGAGGGTGGATTCTGGTGGCTCTGACCTCATGAGTGGATTCATCCACTCATGGAGTTGCAGCTTAATATCATCTTGAGAGTCAAGGGACCTTCAGGAGGCAGAGCCTCGCTGGAGAAAGTAGATCACTGGGGGAGTGCCCGCGAGGGGATATTTTGTCCCCAGCTTGCCTCTCCCTCTTCCACTTCCTTCCTCCTTCCCTCTTCCTTCCTTCCTCACCTCCTGTCGTTCCCTCCCCTCCTCCTTGCTCTCTTCTTCATCAACCTGCTCCTGCCCTCTGTACGGTCTTTCCTCCCTTCCTGGTGACCATGAGTGAGCAGCTCTGTTTTGGCCTCTCCACAGTTGATCACAAAATGAAACCTTTGTCAGCCCAAATCGACCGTTCTTCCTGAAAATTGTTTCTGTCAAGTGTTCTGTCACAGCAATCGCAGGTGATAGACCAAGGAGAAGTGAACCTAGGCCCCTGGGGCAGCTTGTCCTGGGAGGGTCACACACCCAGAGAGGTGGCAGAGAGAAGGAATTGAAGCTGGCGGGCTGTGAGCTATGGAGAGGGACCTCTGGCTTCAGAAACATTGGCATAAAACTGGCCACAGTAATTGTGACCACTGGAGAGATTATGCCAACTTGAGGCAATCAGGAACCACGCCTGGATTAGCATTTGGGACCCACGCCTAGATTGGGAATTGAGAACCAGCCTAGATTAGAGTGCGAGTGATTTGTGGGACGGCCAAGGAGGGAAGAGCACCCACCCAGATGTGGGAGGCCCAACTGGAACTCCAATGGTATAAAAGGAAGGAAGAGGGAAGATGGTTACAGCTTCTTCCTCGGGGAACGCTCTCGCCTTCACAATTGTCTATGGACACCGACTTGCTGCTCGCTGCAGATCTTTGTCACAGATTATCTCCATTCTCAACTTGTGCCTGTCTGATCACCCCTGATCTTCAGTCAGAGATCTTCAGGCTCCAGTGTTCACCATTGTTCTTCGAACAACGGAGATCTGCAGCAGACTCTCACCAGCCGTCGTGCGGTCCCAGACGGGTGTTCTACCTTGCAGCCGAGCAGCCATTGGACACTCCAGCTCTCACATGTGCAGGCCGCCATCTTAAACTATCTCTGTCCTCAGAGTTGTGAGCCTTCCAAATAGATCCTTTTTGTTATGATTTCCTTTTATAAGAACCCAAATTAATGCAGTAATCTTAGCTCTCTTTTTTTTTGTTTGTATTTTTTTTTTAAATTTGAGACAAAACTTCTCTAACTTAAAATTCACTATTTTCCTTTTTTGTCATTACTGGGGCTTGGACCCAGGGCCCACGCCTGCTTGGTAAGTACCCTACCCTGAGCTAAGTCGAGCCCCAGCGCTTGCAGGAAGCCTCCACTCCTTGGGAAGCCCAGCTTTTGTCACCCTCTCACAGATTCTGATTGTAGTATTTTCACCACCTTCATGAAGTTTGACATGTTTTCAAATTTATATTGTGAGTTTTTTCTTTGATGAGTTATTTAAGTGTGCATTGATCAATTTTCAAACAGTAGGCCCTGGCCTTGTCCCACAGAAGCTGCCTGCACAGCCCGGTCTCTGAGAGCACCACCTCAGAAAGTGCATAATGAGTTTGTTTCCTGTAACAGAGTGATAAATTCCCATGAACTTGGCAGCTGAAAACAACACCTGCACATTAGCTCCCAGGGGCGTGGGATAGGAGCCTCCCTGATAGGAGCTGCTCCTGTTTATTGCTTTCTTTTTTTGAGATGGGCTGTTGCTATGTTGCCCAGACTGGCCTCAAACTTACGGGCTCAGGTTGTCCTCCTGCCTCTGTAGAATGAGCAGCTGGGCCTAACGTCCATCCAATCAGCACGTTCCAAGGCTGCATTCTCATCTGAGTGTGGGGGTTTCTTGCAGGCGCATTCCTTGCCTCCTTGCTGGCCAGGGCCTCCAAGAAGCTGCCTATGCACTGGCCACATGGCTCCTTCTATCTTCAAAACCAGCAGCAGAGTGTCCCCTGTGTTGATTCTCCTTCACCAGGAAGAACCTCTTCCTGTCCAAGGCCTCGCCTGATTGGGTCAGGCCCACTAAGGATACTCTTTCTATCTTGAGGCCAATTGATCTGAGACCGTCATTATACTTCTGTGATCATGTCACAGAGGCACCTATGCTAATATTTGACCAACCTGGAGGAGGTCTGTGTACACTAGGGACAGAGGATTCTGGCTCCATCAGTGGATTAGCCAATCAATGAGATTGTAATTTGAAGGCCTTACAGGGAGCTGATGGAAAGGTAGGAGGTGGGACCTAGTTGAAGGTAGCGGGTCCTAGAGGTGAGATCCAGGAACTGTCTCTGTCTGTCCCCTTGTGCGCTGTCCCACCGGTACCTCAGGCTGCTCAGAGGTGAGCTGATTTTCTCTGCCATGTGCTTCTGTCATGATGCTTCTGCGTCCCACAGCTTTGAGGCAATGGAGCTAGGTGACCATGGCCTGAAATCTCTGAAACTGTGAGCCAAAATAAACTTTTCCTCCTGAAAGTTCTTATGCTCAAGTGTTTTGTCTTAGCTACACAAAGCTGACCTACACACCTCCCTTGCCTGATGAAGCATAGTCAGGCTGAAAGCAAATATCAGATTAAATGGTGAAAAATTAGCTTCAGTTCTGTTCAAAGTCAGGATTCAGATAACTTCAGGTTTTCTGTCATTGCTCAGAGCTCGGAAACTAGAGTGTTGGCAATGAAAAGATAAGTTGGTAAGTAAGTCGGGAAAAATATCTTGTTTGTAAACAGACAAAATTTTCTACCTCAAAAATCTGGGAGTTTCAGTTCAAATAACTAGAGTTAATTAGGGCTCAGCAAGATGACAAAATGCGATTGACATAAATCAATACGTTCCCAATCACAGCAAAACTAATAAAAAACTTCATAGAAACAAGACACCAATTACAATAGTTACAGAATCTTCAAAATGCTTAGAAATGAACCAAAGATGAAAGAGGATTTGAATGTTGAAAATCATGAAAACTTACTAAAGAATACAGAAGAAAATCTAAATTGATAGCAGGTAATATCACATGCAAGGATAGGCATACCCAATATTGTGACAAATTCATTCTTTACTAATTAATATAATTCAGCATAATCTCAATCAAAACCCCAACAAGGGGGAGTTTTGGTGAAACTCATCACACTGGTTCATGAGGGAGGGGACATCAGCTAGAAGAGTGAGATGTTTTTGATAAAGAGTAATAGTGGGGCTCTACCAGCATCTGTGGGGTGCTGGTATCTCCAGAGCACGGACTGATATGATGTTAGCACAGGACACAGAATAGCCAAAGGCTGAAGAAAGAGCTAGGGGTGAATGTGGGTATTTGTAGAAATTTAGTGCAGGATACAGGTGACATTTGCCATGGTGGGAAGAAATTTTTTTCTTTTCTCTTTCTTTTTCTCTTTCTTTCTTTCTTTCTTTCTTTCTTTCTTTCTTTCTTTCTTTTTCTTTCTTTCTGTCTTTCTTTCTCTTTCTTCTTTCTTCCTTTTTTCTTTCTTTCTAAATAAGGTAGTGTCAGTTGACTATTCATGTCTGTCAGGCTGTACTCAGTACTATGGTTTGGACCTGGAATGTTCCCCAAAGCCTCTTGTTTGAAAAGTAATTCAATTATGTCGTTAACCCACTGATTTCCTGTGTTGTTAAGAAATGGGGCGTGGTTGGAAGAGGCATGACCCGGAAGGGGTAGATCACTGGGGCATGACCTGGAAGGGAATATGTTAGATATGCCTTTGTTTTTGTTGCTTCTTATCTACCATGAAATGAACAGCTTCTCCTTGGGTGGGCCTCTGCCATGTCCTTTCACCATTGCCAACTGCCCATGAATGGACTGCAGCCTTCTGAAACTGTGAGCTAAAATAAACCTTTCCTTCCTTAAGTTATGAGTGGTGGGTATCTGTCCCAGCAACGAGAAAGTTACTAAGACACTCGGGAAGCAGAGAGTACTGAAGATAGGACGGACTGAATGCAGAGGATTGGACGCACTATGACGGGCCAGCTGGAAAGGGACAGGGCCTGGGCTCAAAGCTTTGGGTAGCTGGTACAGAGGAGAGGGCTCAGGCTTACCCAGGAAAACTCCAGCCATGGAGGTGGGGTTATTTCCAGAGAGACCACTGGCTCAGAGCAGGAGGAGCAGAAACCTTTCTTTCTGCCCTACAGTCTCCTGGCAGTTTCTTCCATAGGCTGAACCCAGCGAGAAGCCAGCCTCATGGGCTGGCAAATTCATTCTTCGGGGTCAGGGATAAGCAAGGGAAGAAGAGAACAGCGATGGGGCAAAGGCTCCATCTGATATACCCCCCTCCTAGATAACAAAATCTCCGATCCCTGCCTCATGGCTTTGAGAGAGTACATTCCAGGCTGATCTGTGCCCTGAACGTAAGAAAATAGAAGGGATTGTGGTTATAACCTGGGAGTACAGGATGCCTTGAAGGACACGCCAATTAAAAATAAATCATAAAAGGAAAGATTTGCACAATTTTTCATATGAAACTGAGAACTCTCCTAATGGCAGGCGGAAGATGCCATAGGCAAATGAGAAGAACAGGACGAGGAACGTGTTCAATGTGCCAAGGTTGGGCTGGGGTGCAGCTCAGGATCTGCCCAGCGGGCACCGAGCCCCGGGTACTATCCCTAGTGCTGAAAACCAAACCAACCAGTTGATTGCTTGACCTACTCCCAAAGATCTGTATTGGACTATATAAGCAATTTTACCAATTAACAATAAAAAGACAAACCAACACAAAATAAAAGCTGGCAGTTCTGAGAAGAAAAATCTAGGAAATCCTAACATGGAAAACTGCAAATATGCAATAAAACTGAAGTAACGGCTGGCATAACTAATACCTGGGGAAATGCAAATTACAACAGCGAGGTACCATTTTTTAGGTTAACATGAAAGCTAAAGTGATAATTGCGGGCAGCGCATATAGCAGAGACTGAGACATTGTTCACATTGCTTTCTTCGGTGGTAATTGGACCCCTTGTTTTAAACAGGCACACTGCCTCCCAGAACAGACGTTGCCTTTCAGGGTAGCTTTGCGGAGAAAAGTAGTCATGTGACTAGGTTCAGGTTGATGACATGTAATAAGGGCAAAGAGGAAATATTTTGATTTTTCTTAACAAATAACAGATGCATTTGTTTCATCCTCCTGTCTCCCAGTGGAGAAAGGTAGTTGTGGCTCAAACCACAGCGTCCATCAGGAGACCTAGGGAAAGGAGGCCAACCGTGACAGGGCCACCAGCCGCTTCCAGGGGGCCTCGGGAGGCTGCTTGGCAGCCTTGGTCCACCCACCAGTGACAGAAGCTTATATTTCTATTTGTCTCCAGTTCTTACTATCTGTTGCCACATTGCTTGTGTGTGTTTGGTAGGGGGGACTGGGGATCGAACCCAGGGCGGGCTTTCACACTAAGTTATATTCCAGCACCCCTCCCCTCTTTCTTTCAAATTGTTTTAAATAGAGATGATCTTGCTAAGTTGTCTAGGTTGGTCACAAACTTGCGATTCTATCTGCCTCAGCCTCCTAGAGTTCTGGGACTATGGCCCTGTACCAGTCAGTGGGCCTGGTACCAAATTGATTTTTATTTTTTGTAGTACTAGGGATCAAATTCAGGTCCTTCTCAATGAGCTATTTCTCAGCCTTTTAAAAAAATTATTATTGTTTATTTGAAACAGTGGCTTGCCAAGTTGCCCAGGCGGGGCTCAAATCTGAGATCCTTCTGCCCCAGCCTCCAAGAGCACTTTGATTATTGGCCTGTGTGGCAGCCTGGTGCCAAGTTGATGTCTAAGTGGTGCAGGGCCTAAATAAACAGAGACATCGCTGTGGCTTGAATTGTGAACTTCTAGATTTGTAGAGTGAAGTCTTAACCCCAGTATCTTAGACTGTGATTATATTTGGAGATGAACCATTTAAGAGCTGACTAAGATCAAATAAGGCCATATGCACGTAGGCTGGTTCATCACAGCTGGTGACCTTCTAAGAAGAGATTGGGACACAGGTGCCCACAGAAGAAAGAGCCCATAAAGACACAGGGATAAGGTGCCAGCCCCAAACCAAGTAGAGGAACACTTTGATGTCAGATTTAAGCCTCCAGCACCGTGAGGAGATGAAGCTGGGCTGGCCAAGCTCCCCACTGTGTGGGACTCTGTTACCGCAGCACTGACACAGACACGCTGCGGGGTGGGCAAGGCTTAATTCTGTTTACCACCGTAAAGTGCTGCTGCTGGTGGAGGCAGGTATCCGCCTCTCCTGAGTGGGGGAGTTTGTCTATATAGCACCTACAAGGTGCTCACTAAAGAGCTTTCGTGAGACTGCATAAGGTTCTTGGACACGTTGTTTTTCTCTATACAGTCACTCACCACTAATGACAGGGCCACCATCTGAGAAGGGCACCGTTTCGTGACTCTACCGTCATGCGAATATCTTTGAGAGTACTTGCCCAAACCTGGGTGGGCAAGCCATGTGCACGCTGGCTGGCCTGGAGTCGTGGTGAGCAGAATCTCACAAGACTGTGGAAGGGTGAGGTGATGGAGCGGTGTGGGGAACACAGAGAGATGGGACTGCTGCAGGCGGGACACAGCACTGCTTCATGGTGTGTGTTTTTTTTTAAAACAAGTAGAAGTACAATGTAAAAGAGTAAGTTAATGCACAGTAAATACATAAACCAGGAACGCTTGGCCTTCCTATCAAGTGGCACATTCTGTACCCAATTGTGTGGCTGTGCTTTTACGTGCAGGTTGTAGCCGCCAGCGTCACCACCAACACCTAAGTAGTGCTTCGGGCTGTCCGATTAAGACAGCCATGGTGCCAGCAGGCGAGAAGGACTTTTCATCTCTGCAGTGACCTCAGGGGACACGCTTGTGTGTGCACATGCCATCAGTGCAGTCATGGGGCAGTGTCTGGAAGGACACACTTGATGCCGACAGCAGCGGGCCTCTGCAGGAGTGGTAACCTCAGTGGAGGTGTTTTAAAGGTTTGGAGAATATGCAATAATTCATTAGACTGTGACCTTTCCATTTCTGCTGAGAATTGGCTATCTACCGCTGGTGGCTGGCCCAGCCCAGGCTGCCCGAGGATTGTCCTGAGGATTGGGGTGCCCTGGCTGGCTTGGTCAGAGCACGGTCACAATTGTGCCACGTGTTTCCAAGGGCCGGATGTTGTGTGACAAGTGTCTTGCATGGGGAGCCGGATCTCAGGGCACCCTGCTCACTGCGTTCCCCTGGGTTTGGTTTCCCGTCTGCTTCCTGCCCCTTTTGTCCCACGGAATCTGTCCTTTCTGCCTTCCCTCAGACTTTCCATCCAGCCCTAGCAGACCTGTTTCTGAGCTCCCACCCAGGGCCACCTTCCCACCTGCCTCCTTGCCTTTCTGGCTCTGGCTGGATGGGGTCCCACACAGTGAGGACGTTGCATGTCCTTGAGAGTTCACAGCTGGATTGTGAAGGGAGCCTATGAGCTTATGAGCCGCTATGGCCACTAGAGCTGGGGACTCCGTGACCCGCCATGGAGCTGCAAAGGAACCTCGAAGCTTGGTTATATTCATGCATAGCTCTGTTACCTAGGGGTTTATGGGAAATACACACAGGACTCACACTCTGAACGTGAGTTGGTAAGCAGACATGTGGCTTCCCAGGACAGGCCCTGAACTTATTTAGAAGGGGCAGTGTCTACATATCTACATATACCTGGCGAACCTAAGGCAAAAGGCCATGTGGTGAATGGTGTTGCTCGTGTAGACAGCCCATGTGGAAAGGACAGTGGATGAGGTCCCAGCGTGGCCAGCCAGTGTGGATGGCAGAGGGATGAGGCAGCATGGACACCTGTCAATTGATGGTTTCCTGACCTTCTCTGCTGTGCTTACTATACTAGACTTCAATTACTCTTTGCAGTTTATTTACACAAAGAAAATGGAAATGACCTCAGATCTTGTGCAGGCCACCTGGCAAAGGAATTCAGCAGAAAGGAACATACAGAGCCGCAATTCCTTCCTGAAGCCTGAACAACTGGAGGCCTGTAAGGCTGAGGATCCTGGGAGGTGGCCGGAAGAGTGGGATTAAAGTTGCCCCCTTGGGCCTGTGACTGTGAGCCCCACAGACTTGTAAGCTTCTGCCTCTCTCTTCAGGTCCTGCTGCTGTCTTCAAGTCCTTGGCCCCAGCGGTAGTTCAGCTCCGAATTCCGGGGCTCAGCCATTTGCTCCTGGGTCCTGTGTGCCTCAAGTAAGGGACATCCCTGCCTTCTTGGACTCCATCTGAATAATTCATCACCATCTCAGTCACTTGATTGTCGATAATCTCACAGTTTGCTCTCTGCCCTGGCTTGCTTAATGACAGAGTCTGGATCTGGACCATAGCTGTGTCCTGCTCTGATTAGTGTGACCCCAATGGTCCTCATCAGTCCTGTGGCCTTGCTATAGTTTGGATCTGGAGTATCCCCCAAAGCCTCGTGACTTTGCAACAGTGTGCTACTGGGAATTGGGATCTGGCTAGAGGGGGTGGAGACTTAGGGCTTGACCTGAAAGGTTTGTGTCAGCTTGTTGAGACTGGGGCTGCCTAGGGCAGAGATTTCAGATGTTGTTGACTTGTGGGCCAAGAAGTAAGGGAGGAGCACCACCAACTATCAGCTGGAACTAAGTAGAGGAAAGAAAAGAAACATCGTTACACTTCTTCCTGGAAAGCTCTAGCCTTGCCCGAGTCTACAGATTCCTGCTTGCCTCCTGCCCCACTTGGTTTCTGTTTGCAGTGCTGTGAGCAGCTTTCCGCCTCTGCCATGTGCTTCCACCCTTGCTGGCTGTCATGAATGGACTGTGTGAAGCCTTCTGAAACTGTGAGCTAAGTAAATCTTTCCTCCCTTAAGTTGTGGATGTCCGTATTTGTCCCAGAAACGAAAAAGTAACTAAGACAGGACTATTTGGATCCAGGCATGATTCTGTTTTTGTCTGGGACACTGGGAGGAGTCACTCCTTGCCAGCTGGGACGGTGACATCTGGGGTACCTCCTGCCAAGTAGGATGTCATGGAGGGGCATGTGGCCAGGAACTGTCCAGGAACAATGTAGCCCTGGCCTTGGCAACTTGAGCAGTACTGCAAAGATAAAACAAAACAAAACAACAACAACAAAAATACCCCAACCACCAAAAACAAAGAAACAAACAAAAAAAGCCAGAAAAGCTATTGATAAAACTCTCACCTGTGCCTGGAATGTATGCATCTAGCCCTTCTAGCAGATCCTGAGGAATAGTGGAGAAACCAAGGGCTGTGAACAGGGCCAGGCAACAAGCCAGTCCAGATGCTTCTTTCTGACATATCCCCCTCTCTGTGACAAACAACTGCCACATGTGCCCATGCCATATGAAATAATGCCACTTCCTTGATCTGGCAGCTGGGAGGTTGGGGCTAGAGCACGCAGTCTTATAGAGGCTATGGTCTAGAAGGGCCCAGTGTATCTGGATGCTAGTTGCTGTGTGGCAAGTTCCTCCCTATTGGAACATTCTCAGGCTTCTGAGACTCCCCAGTAAACAACTCAAAATGAAACCTACTAGAGTCACAGGCGCCTCCTGAAGAACAACAACAACAACAACAAAAAGCAGTAAACACTTTGCTGAAAAGTGAAAGACCCAAGCTAAACAGACTCCATGACAGGCTTCAGACCCTCCAGAAAAGTCGGTAGGCCTAAGTTCCAGTTTCCCAAAATAACAAGGCAGTTACAGGAAAAACCACAAGTTGTTCAAGGCTGAATAACCTGACAGATGTAGAAAAGAACATGCATTGCCTAAGATGTAGAAAAGAACATGTATTGCCTAAGATAGAGACGGGCCTTGACAACAACCAATCAGAAAAAGCCCAAGAAAAGTTGAGTACACTGCTTGCTCAGCCCCCACGTGGGTCCCCAGGCCCACCTCACAATTAGTCATTTTCAAAAGACTCTCAAAGGTCATGATAGGGTCCTGTCAGATGTTAGAAACACTCCACAAATTCTGAGTGATTAATATTGTTTTCATAAATAATGTGTAATTATGATTGTTTTTTTGTGTGATAATGCAGTGCCTATGTCACATTTCCTGTAACCACCCCTTCCCTTACCCCATAAAAGCCCTGCTTGTTTGTTGTTTGCTGCTCTTGGATCCACTGTGTTGGTGAAGTCCAAGAACCCGAGCTAAGGACCGCCCGAGCTTAAGCCTGAATAAAGACTCCTTGCTCTTGCATATGTACCTTGGTCTCTTGGTGGTCTCTCTGGGGTTTTTGCAATCTGGGCATAACAAAAAGAGACTAGTCTACCAGTAGTATGACCTGGAGGTTGTGTAGAGGGCTCCAGGGATCAGCTTCGAGGTGTGGCCCATGCTGGGTGGTATTTGGTGATGCAACTGCCTTTGAATTATCTATGCTCCTGTAAAAACCCCTCACCCATGCTCCTGTAAGTAACCCCAGAAAGCTTACTGGTTCACTAAATTGGATTTTGGTGTAGTCATTACTTTGGTCTGCTGGCTCTGCCCTATTTAGGTTGGTTAGGCATTTGTGCACATCTTACTAGGAAGTTTCATGCAACACTAGTATATGCCTGTCTCCTGCTGAGTTAAATGCAAAGTGTCCCAAGAAACGCCTCATGTTCTTTGGTCCTTATATTAGTTTGACTTCTTTCAAAAGGCAGAATTTACAGAAATTATAACAAAAAGGATCTATTTGGAAGGCTTACAAGTCTGAGGACAGAGATAGTCCAAGATGGCGGCTTGCACGTGTGAGAGCTGGAGTGTCCGATGGCTGCTCTGCCCTGAGGTAGAACTCCCATCTGGGACTACAGGACAGCTAGTGAGAGTCTGCCGTGGATCCTAGTTGTTCAAAGAACAGTGGTGAAGACTGGATACTGAAGATCAGTGAGGGGCAGACAGGCACAAGTCGAGAATGGAGTGAATCTGTGACGAAGATCCGTGGCGTGTAGCAACTTGGCATCCATAGACAATTGTGAAGGTGAGAGCTTTCCCAGAGGAAGACGCTGTAGTGAATCTTTCTTCTTTCTTCCTTTTGTAGTTTGGGTTCCCAGTTGGGCCTCCCACATCCAGGTGGATGTTTTTCCCTCATTGGCTGGTCCACAAACCACTCACACTCTAATCCAGGCTGGTTCCTAATTGCTTAATCTAGGCCTGGTTCCTCAACCCTAATCCAGACATGGTTCCTGATTGCCTCAAGTTGACATAATCTCTCTGATAGACACACTGAGCCTGGCTCGATCCTTTCTGCCTCCCTCGTGAGCAATGCAGACTTCCCTAAGCCCAGGACACAGGGCTACTGACTTTGGAGGGACCCAGTGTCTTAGTTCATTCTAGTTGCTGTAACAAAATGCCATAAACTGGGTGGCTTGTATCAATATTTATTTCTCACAGTTCAGGACCAGGGAATCCTAACAACAAGGTTTGGCAGATCTGGTGTCTGGTGAGAACCCACTTCCTGGCTCATAGATGGCACCTTTTAATGGTGTCATCAAGTGGTGGAGGGGCTGGCGCAGGCCCCTTGGTTCACCTTCATAAAGGCATTAGTCCTAATCATAAACATTCAGCCCTTGTTGACCTAATCACTTTCAAGTGCCTACTTCCTAGAATTATCACAATGTAGATTAGGTTGCAACATATGGATTTCGAGGAGAAAATACAAAGTTTCAGGCCATGGCAGCCAGCATCATGCTGGGAACACAGTGAGGCCCGAGCTCCAGCCAGCTGCTTCCTTGGGGTTCCATGAAGCTGAGCCAGAGGAAGGAAGGAGATGCTAATCAAACGAAAGCGTGGAAAAGTCCTACCTGCCCTTTTCTCTCAGCCCAGCCACCCGCCTTCCCTGACTGACAGCCACAGTTACCAGCCTCCTGGGGGTCCTTCCAGTGTTTCTTTGTGGGAATGCGAGCAGATGCAGCACTCCGCCGTCCTCTCATAAAAGGTAATACTACATACTCTTACTGAATAAGGTGCCTGGAAATCTTGCCAGAGGGATACCTAGAGTGCGTCCTCGTCCTTTTTATAAATAGCTGCGGCATCAGTCAAGGGCCTGTCAGAAAACAGATGGCTCGCTCAAATACCGCAGGAGTGTCTTCTAAAGGGAGTCTTTGAGGGGTGTGGTAGGACATAGAGAAATCGCAAGGGGTGACCCTCATTCTTCGCGCCGTAGGCCTGAGGGGGACACGGCTGAATGAGGTGCCAGGCAGGAGTTGTGAATGGTAGTCATGGCTGCATGTAGCTGAGGTCACCGTGTAGGGAAAGAATAAATCCCCCTGCCTCTCTCTGTCCCGCTTAGTTGATTCCAGTGCAATAAAACCTGTGTCACTGTCATACAACCGCCTTCAGGGACTCTGAGGAGGGTGGACAGTGAGTCTGGACAGGGTGGCCAGTGTGTCTTCTGAACTTCCCTTCTGTTAAGTTTCCAATCTATTATTGTCTGTCACGTACCCAGGTAGAGCTGAGGGACACATTTCTGGAGGTAAAGTTGCTGGGTCAAAGGATAAGTGTATGGGGATTGGTATAGCCATTATGGAAAACAGTTTGAAAGTTCACCCCAAAATTAAAAAAAACATTGCCATATGGTCCAGCAAATCCTACAACTGGGTACACAGGAAATGACGTGAATATGTATAAGAGACATCTGCACCCTGTGCTTATATCACCGCACTATTCACAATGGTGAAGACCTGAAATCCACTTAAGTGTCCATCAGCTGATGAACAGATGAAGAAAGCGTGGTACGTAGACACCATGGAATGCCACTCAGTCATAAAACAGAACAAAATCCCATGATTTTTGACAACAGAGATGAACTTGGAAGACGTCATGCTGAGGGGATTAATTGAGGCACAAGAAAGGCCGATACCCCATTACCTCCTCATACGTGGAACTGAAAAAGTTGCTCTCACAGAGGAAGAGACGAGAATGGTGGGTGCCAGAATCTGGAGAGGCAAGGAGAGAGTGGAGGTTGAGGAGAGGAGAACAAAGGGATGCCTGATGACAGGTAGGCAGGAGGGATGCGTCCAAGAGATCTGTTGCACCACCGGCGACTGCAGTTAACGGCAATGTGTTTTGTTCTGTAACAGCAAAAGGCAGAGACCGTAACTGCACGAGGCAGTGTGCTTGTTACTAAGCCAGATTTCACCATCCCACAAGATACTTTGAAACATCATGTTGTGTGTGATAATAAACCCAAGGCTATCTGTCAAAATAGAAAAGACTTTAAGAAAAAAGGTAAATGCATGTGCAGTTTTTATTAATATTAGAAAATGGCACTCCTCCAGGGTGGTGCGTTTTCCCACAAAGGGTGCTGCGCATTCGCATTTCTGAGGGCTAACAGTGAGGTGCCCTGCAGGGCCAGTTTGCATCACTATGATGATGAGGGAGTGGGAGATCCTGATGTGTGTCTGAAGGCCAGTTGTCTTTCACAGTTTGTCTACGTCCGTCCTAATTTTCCCTATTGAATTACTGATCTCTTATTTATTTCCGTGAGTTTTCTATATATTAGGGATAACTCTAGCAGTAATCTGAGTGGCAAATAGTTTTTTTCAGTTGATCTTTTGCTTACAATGACCTTTGTCCTGCAATTTTTTTTTTGTGTGTGTGTGTGTGTGTGTGTGTGTGTGTGTGTGTGTGTGTGTGAAGTATCAATCTTCTATGGTTGCTAAGTTTTGAAGGAGCTTTCCCTGCTCCAAACTTATAAAGAAATTTACCCGTACTTCTCCCATGCTATTATAGTTTTACTCATATATTGAAAATTCTGACCTATCTAGAAATCATGATGGATGGCATGAGGTATGGCTCTAACTTGATATGTTTCCAGACACCTACCAGTTTATCCTGACATTATTTATTAACAAATTTATCTTTACTCACTGAGGTGCTGCCTTTATCATTGATGAGCTTTCTGTATGTAGCTAAGATTATATCTGTTCTGTTGGTCTGTGCAGTACCACGCAGTTCTGATATTAAGGTTTTATTGTACTTTACTATCTGGCATGGTGGTTTCCACTCGTCGCTTCTCCTCAGTATCTCGGGTGCCACTGGCCCTCTGTATCCATGAGTACCAGCATGTATAGATTTTATCAACTGCTGATAGGAAACATAAAAAAATTTTTTTTTCAGAAAGTTCCCAAAAGCAAGACTAGAATTTACCATGAGCTGACCACCATGCTGGGTCTGTATGAAACTTCCTGCCTGTCCACAGGGCCTCTTCTCTCCAGTGCTCTCATTGTTTGAACCTTTTGTGCCTCGTGCCTCATGTATGTATTGTGTACTTAGGGTTATGGTGATGGCATCTGTGCTAAGCAGGTACAGATTTTGTCACTTGTCATTATTCTACAACAACACACTATTGTTTTGAAAATGGACTGTATAGGTATTGTAAGTAACCTAGAATTGGTTCAAAGCATGTGGAAAGATGTGCAGCTTTGTGTTAGACCAAAGCATCCCCAGGTTTTGGTACCTGGGAAGGTCCTGGAGCAGATCCTTCATGGTTCCTGTGAGACAACTCCACTGTGAGAACTGATACTTGAGTGGGTATAGGACTTCGTCCTCTTCCCTGGTGCTCTGGACTGCCCTTCTGGGTCCCTCTCTTCCATACAAGCACCCGATGATGGAGGTTGCCTTTGATTGTTGGTTTTACATTAGTTTACATTATTGTGTTGTGAATTGGATAAGCAAGAAGGAAATGAAATTCTTTGGCATCCGTATTTTTGATATGTGATATAAGCCAATAGGCACAGGTAGTGTGCCTAGAGTCCCAGAGGGAGGCTGAAGAAAGAGGATCGTTTGAGTCCAGGGATTTGAGGCCAGCTTGGGCAACATAATGGAGATTCCACCTCAAAAATAAACTAAAGGGGCTGGGGGAATAGCTCAGCAGTTAAAGCGCTTGTCTAGCAAGCTCAAGGCCCTGGGTTTGAAAAAAAAAAAAAAAAAAACCTGGGCGTGGTGGCGTATACTGGTTATCGCAGCATTGAGGAGACTGAGGCAGGAGGACTGCAGTGAATTTGAGGCCAGCCTGGGCTCCATAGTAAGTTCAGGACTAGCCTGGACTACAGAGCAAGATACTGTCTCAAAATACACACATACATACATACATACATACATACACAAAAGCAGATATTAGCTGGCCATACTGTCTCTAACCGTCATCTGACTGGGCTCCCTCTTCTATTAGGCTCATTCAGCTAACGAGTTCTTTGATAGATTCATCCATTTGATGAGTTAGAGCTCTCACGGTCCCATCCCTTTTCAGAAGCTCATTAACTGGCAGCCAAGAGCCTCCCCACAATAAGCTTTCTGTAGAACATTTTGGATCCCAATCACAAGAGAGCTGTTATGGTTTGGATCTAGTATGTCCTTCAAAAAGTCTCATGCATAT
The DNA here is from genome assembly GCA_004027205.1 of Ctenodactylus gundi. NCBI lineage: Eukaryota > Metazoa > Chordata > Mammalia > Rodentia > Ctenodactylidae > Ctenodactylus > Ctenodactylus gundi. Next base: position 322,504 of record PVKB01001269.1, read on the forward strand.
GGATATTACGGAATACCTTTGGATTTTGTGTGCTGTTAAGAGATGCAGTCTAGTCAGAATGGGTAGATGAGTGGGGCTTGGCGTGGAAGGGTGGACCACTGGGGCATGACCTGGCAGTACACACACTAGCTCTGCCGCTCCTCAATCACTCTGCTTCCTTTGTGCTATGCAGTAAATAACTTTTCTCCCTCTAGGCCTCTGCCGTGTGCCTCCCTCACTGCAGCCACCAATGAATGGACTGAGACCTTCTGAAACTGTGAGCTAAAATAAACCTTTCCACCCTCCAGTTGTGAATATTAGCTATTGTGACCTGGTAACCATAACTAAGAGAAGAGCATTACAGCAGCTCAGGGAGAAGAAGGCAAGAGCCATTTTGGGAAAGTCTCATGCAGATAAGGAGAGAGACTCCCATACAAAATACTTTTTTGTTTCTTTTCTTTTTGGAGGAGAGGAGACTGCTGGCCATGGAATCGGGGGCTTTTGGTATGCTAAACACACGTTCTATTGAGGAGTTATACCAGCAAAATGACAGTAGGCGGGAGGGCCCAGAGAAGGCCAGCACTGGTGGTCATGCTGCTGTGAGCGCGGGTGATAGTACAGCTGCTGGAGGAGAGAAAGGCCGTCACGAGGGATGGGAGGTGGAGGCTTCATGTGGACAATGCAGATCCTAGGTGCTTGCAGTAGGCAAGGTGGGGTTGGGGAGCGAAGATGCAGCCCAGACCCGGTGAGGGTGGCACTAGCAGCACAGGGACCTGTCCTGTGACCCTCCTGTCACGGAAGAGACAATTGCTTAACACTCACATGCATGAAAGACAATGACCTCTGAGACAAGGGGTTTTTAGGTTGAGGCCTGCTGGGGAAGAGGTCAGAACAGCCATGCAGAGGTCTTGTGGGCTTGGAGAAGTAGACATATTTTGTTTCTCTTCCTCGCTGGTCCCTTTCTCTGTCCCTCTCTCATGTATGCATGCTTTTCCTCTCTCACTCTTGCTTTCTCTCTCTTTCCTGCTCCCTCCTTTTCCCTGTCTCTCTGTGTGTTTCCTGGCTGCCATGAAGTGAGCCTCTTGCCTCTGCCATAGTCTTTGCTGTGATGTCTCTGCCTTGCCAAGCAATGGAGCCCACTGACCATGGACTGAAGCCCTTGAAATCATGAGCAAAACTAAACAGTAACAGAAAACTTGTCCTCCTCAAGTTTCTCTCCTGCAGTATTTCACTACAGTGACAGCAGGCTGACTAACACAGGCTTCTCTTTTTTGGGACTCTTCTGAAGGTTGTCTAAACATCTTCCTTTGATACAAATGTCTAGTGTCATTTTTTGGCCAACATCTCTCAAAGTCTCGCATGGCTTTTGGGGTGAAGTTCAAACACAAAGACTTGGTATCTTTGGCCTTTTTTGAAGCCTCAGTTTACCTCACCAGCATCCCATCACTCCACCCTCACACAAGGGTTCCTACCTATGTGTAACCTGACCAGCAGAGACCCACAGTCTTGGGTCTAAGAAAGGCCCTCCAGACCCACAGACTGGGTTAGTGTCGTGGTCTGGATCTGGAATGTCCCCCAAAAGCCTCATGTATTTGCATGCATAGAATTATCTCTGGATTTCTTGTGCTGTTAGGAGGCTGGGCCTGGTCAGGAGGGGTGAATTATGGGCATGTGGTAGATTATGCGTCTGTGGACTAGAAGGATATAAGTCATGTACTAGCTTCTTCTGGAAGCCTTTCCTTCCTGTGATGCCCTGAGTAGCTATTCTTCAACAGACTCTTCCCACCATTGCCAGCACTGTGAAGGAATTGAGGCCTCCTTAAACTGTGAGATAAATCTTTCCTATATTAAGTTGTGAACTTTGGGTACTGTGTCCCAGCAATGAGAAAGTAACTAAGGGACTTGGGGACACATGTGTCCCTCGGGCATGCACCCCAGCTGCAGTCAGATCCCATGAGGGTAGATCCATGCAATCATGCTGGATTCAGTGCCCAGAACATAGAAGAAACTCAATCTTGTGTAAATTAAGAAATTAAAGCCCCGAAAACCAGGACAGCAGCAGCAGCTCATAGCGAATTACAGTGTTTTCAGGAACATCCCAGACTCTGCCCCTTGGCGCTGAAATGCTCTCTGAAGGTCTTAAGGAAGAGTGGGAGCTGAGCCAGCCCCGAGACGACTGTAATGAGCCCGGCAAAAGCTTCCATAATGCCTACGCCATGCCGCTGCTCCCCAGAGACCTATGAAAGGATGGATTATGTTTTCAGCAGGAAGAAAAGAAATTTGTCATCTCCTCCAGTACTGGGAGCCAAGGTCACCCAGCTTCAGAGTCGTTTCGTCGATGATGATACCAAGCATGTCCCTTGGGTGTTGGGAGAGGCCGAGGGTGGGTGGCGGTGGCCCTGGCTAGTGAGACCAAGCGCTGCTCAGCATTCTGGGGCCTCCCTGGGCTGGGAAAATGCCTTTCCAGGGTGCCATCATGCAGGGAGAATTCCAGAGGGTGTGCCTAACACTTCGCCATGCCCAGAATCATGGAGGGCCCCAGGCAGCCCAGGAGTTCATTCTGTCTCCTCCCACCTATCCCCCAGAGAGGCTCCGGATCTGTAGAGAATGTGGGTCTGACTTCTGCCTCAGAACGCCAATCTGCTATTGTCCCTTCCCTAACAAATATCCCTCAATGTCTGGCATGCCTTGCAGGGTGAAGTTTAAACTCAGAGGCTTGGTACTCATGGCTTGGCCTCTGTTTGCCTCACTAGTACCCTGTCAAGGCCCCTTTTTCAGCCCCCCGAAGAGGGGCTTCTTCGCTGTTCAACTCTTGACCAGCAAGCCCTCAGCTTTCTGGACTCTGGGTAATTCTGGGCTCTTTCTCTCTCTCTGGGCACCATTCTCTCAATTCTTCATGCGGGTGATAGTTGTCAAAATACAAGCGACCAAAGGCCATGGGATAATATAGTTAATGTTGGAATGTTGCTGGATGAGTCCAAACAAGATGTATTTTTTCAGCCCTAACATCATTGTTGCCTTAAGTCCTCTCCCAGTGTCCCCTGCTCCTTGTCTGTTGCCTCCAGGATCTCCACCTGCCTCCCTACCCAGGCTCTGCTCGTAAGAGCTGAAGTTAGGACTTTCTGACTTCTGTAGAAGCCAATAGGAAGATGTCATAGGTCCCTGAGACTCAGCTTCCCCTTGAGAGCTGACAGGTGCAGGAGGTTCCAGCCTGGCCTGCAGTCAGACTGTATCAGGCTCTAAGCAGCTGCCTGTTAGATGATGGCTGTTCTTGGGGCTCATCATGCAGTCGAGGGGCTTGTGGGCACAGATGGAGTCTAACTTGTCCCTGGAGTCCACCCTGGTGAGCAGGTACCCAGTGTCATGGTTTGGATCTGGAACATCCCCCCAAATCTTCGTGTATTTAGAAAGTGATTGGATCGTGGGGCTAACTGTATCAGCCAACCCACTGACGTCCTGTGCTGTTAAGAAGTGCGACCTGGTTGGATGGGCTGGATCCGTGGGGTGTGGTCTGGAAGACATCCCTCCTTGAATAGCTCCGCCCTTCTCCGTCTCGTTTCCTTGGCCATGATGGGCCAAGCAGCCTTTCTCCAGCTGGGCCTCCACCATGTGCTTTCACCATTGCCAGCCATGCATGAATAGATTGAGACCTTCTGAAACTGTGAACTGAAGTAAACCTTTTCTCCCTTAAGTTGTGTCCCAGTGATGAGAAAGAGCTAAGACATCCAGTAAGTACTGTTGACCTGGGTCCTTAGGTGGGGGGTGGAAGTTGTGGCTGAGCCTGGGGCTGGAGGGGGAAGTGAATCTGCTCAGATAACTTGTAGTCCAGCCATACAAATGGGATCACTACAAAGGGCCAAGAGCCACAGAAGTCAAGAATTTTTGCAGGCAGGGCAGGGCGGGGTATTTGACCTTGACCTTGAAGGATGAATTTTGATAGCTGTGGGTATATAAGGAAGGCCTAAGAAAAGAGGTGGAGCAAGAAGGTGTTGGGTGGCAACGGGTACCCAGATAGGCCATTCATGTTAGAGATAAAAACAGAAAAGAATCCCATGAAAAAATATTCATCAAAGAGTGCAAGTTGTCATCAAAGAGTGTGAATTAAAGCAAGAATGAACACTCCCAGCTCCCAAATATTAAGTAGGTAAAGATAAAACCACCTGGATATCTACGTTCGGAAGGGAATTGGAAGACTGGCCCTCTTCCCAGCATAAACTGGGTCAGATGTTTTAAAGGCAACGCGTGGCAACACACACAACAAGCTACAAAACACGCATGTGCTTAAACTCGAGGGTCTAGAGTGGCATTCTATGGGCATCATCAGGGCTGAGCAACGACACTGAGTGCTGCCGATTTCCATCAAAGCCTTGCTTGTGATTGTGAGCAATCACAGCATTTCATGAGAAGTCAGTCGAGTAAATAGTAGTCGTTAAAAATTAGGCAATAAAAGAGCAGGTATTGATGTGAGACAATGTTTTTGATAAGCTGTAAAGTGGAAAAAGGAGGCCACAAAGCAGAGTGAACAAAGAAGCCAGGTTTTGTAGAAAGGAAAAGTAGGTGTTCCTGTGGGTGACTCACACCCTTCTGCCCCACCTATGATGCAGCGCTGAAGGGATCTTGCGGCTGGGGTAGGGCCGTGCCTCTGGGGTGACAGTTCCCACTACCATGCCCTCTCTAGCCTCGCCTGGCCATCCCTGGCTGTTGCTTTGGAGAGCTGGCACCATGTTTCTTGTCCTTCCAGCTGGCTGAAGCATGATGGTTCTGAAGTGGAAGCTGACCTGAGCCCCTACCTCAAGTCTCAACTCTACCCTTTGTGCAGTTAACGAGGCACACACCCAACTAATAATAAGGCATGCTCCAGTTTGTCATCGTCCCCTTCCCATCCTACAGCTTCCTGCAAAGTTTCATGGGCAAAGGGATGGTGCTAAAGTTAGGCTTGAGAAATCCCCATTATGGTTTGGATTTGTAATGTCCCCCAAAAGCCTCGAGAGCCTGGCTATTGTGAAATGCCAATGGAGCCATGGGCTGTTAAGAGGTGGGGCCTGGTCTGAGGGTTTGGGACACTGGGGCTTGACCAGTAAGGGGCAGATCACTGGGCCAGGACATGGAAGGAAAGCTCTGCCCTTCTTCCCTCACTTGGCTTTCTGTCTGCCATGCCCTGAACAGCTCTTTGGCAGCATCTCTGCCCTGTGCTTGCACTGTTGCCAGGCACCCATGAATGGACTGTGTGAGACCTTCTGAAACTGTGAGCTAAAATATATATTTCCTTCCTTCAGTAGTGGATGTTGGGTATTCTGTTCCAGCAACTAATGAGTAACTATGACAATCCCCACTCTTACTAGGAGTTTTGCTTTGTGGGTTCTCTCTCTCTTTCCCCCCATCTCTCTATCCTTCTCCCCCCGCTATTGAGAGTTAAATCCAGAGCCTTCACATTGAGGTGTATTTCTAGTATCCACCTCATCCTTTGTATTCTTTCATTTTGTGACAGGATCTCACTAAGTTGTTCAGTCTGGTCTCAAGCTTGTGATCCTTCTGTTCCAGCCTCCCAGAGTGCTTGGATTATAAGCAGGCTTTACAACCTTTGGCTTTGCTTATGTTTTTGAATATTTACTTTCTATTTTAAACACAACAGTGTACATAATAACAGAACATGATTTCCAACCATGTCTTCTATCTCATCGGAAACAATGTTAGTTTAGTTAGATTAGTTTCTTGTGTTGCCTTCCAGGAATGTTTTATTTTAGGAATTTTATGATTATCCAAACAAAAAGAGGTATTCGGTTCCCACTTCCCAATTTTCCAGAGCTTTCATTGTAGGCATTATTGTTTCTTTTTTTTTTTTTCACTTGTTTTTCATGACTGTCGCCAGGACTATTAATTATGGTGGGTGTTCCACTATATAGAAGTCACATACAGTTGGTCTTCTGTGTCCACAGGTTTTACATTTGTGGATTCAACCGACCAAGTATAGAAGACATTTGGGAAAAACATTATATCAGTACTGAAAATTAAGGTTTTTTTCCTTGTTATTACTCCTTAACAATGCACTATAACAACTGCTTACACAGCACTTACATGGCATTGGGTATCATAAGATATCCAGAAGTGATTTAAAGTACATGGGAAGCTGTGCATAAGTTATATGCAAATATGACACCATTACATATGAGGGACTTGAGCAACAAGAAATTCTTGTGAAATGTGCACATGTGTAACAATACGTCTGGAATAAGATCCTAGAAGTGGGCAAAGATTTGGATCTGGGGACTTGAGTTGGAGTCACCAAGGTACCTTCGGGGGAAGGAGCCGACTGACCTCCCATCAGGAGTGTGCCTAGAGCCCCTTTCTCCTGACTGCATGCCAGTTTCTCACAGACCGAGATGCTGCCCGAGGCTTTGGCTGAAGCCTTTTTCTCTTTCTATGCTCTTCACATCACCAAGCTACCCCCAGTAGATACATAGCATATTCTTGTGGACTAAAGATATGAGGGGTTGACGAGTTGGGGGCCCAAGGAGTGGATGAGACTTGCTGGGTCCAGGGTGGCCCTGCAGGGGCTCAGCTGGGCTCCTTCCTACCAAACAGAAGTGGCTCTCGGCACAGGCACAAGGACTCTCCCTAGAGGGTGAGTGCCCTTCCCTGAGCGGAGGCTGGAGAAGGGGCTGGAGCTCAGCATCGTCCAGGGCACTGCAGCTCTAGAACCCTTCGAGCTCCCCAGGGTGGTTTGGAACCACCCTGTCCCTGCCACTAGCCTGCTGCCCCAGCTTTCCATCCCGCGGCTCTGGGGAGGGGAGCGCCTCTCCAGCCCTCCCCTCCGCTGTCCTTGCCTTTGGGCCCTTTGGGAGACACTCCTGCGGCTGTTGGGAGGTCTCCTGGGTAAGCGCACGTGCGTTTTAATGTCACCAGCCTGAAGCTGCCAGCAGCCACGGTGGCTCGTTGGGGGCTTTGTCTTCACGTGCCTCCTTCCTTGCTCCTCACTACACGCTGTCCTTGCTTTTTGTTCTGGTTTTGCTCCTACATTTAATTTATGCGATCTCGTTATATATGTGTATCCTCGTAAGCACCTTAAATCCCTTCCAGAAACGCTGGGGAGAAATCATAAATACCATTTCTATCTTCATCCGGAGTCTGGGGGCGGGCACATCTCAGTGACAGCCAATCTTGTTAACCCTCTCCTGGGCAGGCAGGGGATGGTCCCGTGCACAGCAGGGCCACTAGGCTGGGGCCTCTTTCCCCCACAAGCCCAGGGGGAGACTGCAGAGGGTGGTGGACAGGACAAGCGGCCCGGGGTTTAGGGGGAAGAGCTGCCTTGCACAGGGCCTTGGGTGGTGGGGTGCCCCACAAGACCCTGTGGTAGGAGTGGGGTTCACCTAGGAGCCTGGGGACCCCGGGGCTTCTCCAGCAGTTTCAGCTACCTGGTTATTTAAGAAAAGTCACAGCCCCGCTTGCCTGTGATCAAGGTGACTCTAGGCTTGTCTGGTGGTGCAGGAGGACTGCAGAGGCTGGTGAGGGGGCAGGTAAGGTCCTGGCTGAGCAGTGGGGGCCAAGAGAGTGGTGGGCAGGGGACAAGTGTCCACAGAGCCGAGCAGGGGAGGGGTTGTGGGCTGAGAGTGCCCTGGCGGGTAGGATGCCAGGGCTGGGACATGGTTTCAGAGGTAGAGCTGTCTTAGGGAGAAGTAGTTCCAGGTTGGCTGAGGGGAGGCTGACTGAGGTGCAGAGGCTGGCAGGCTGCTGGGCCTTCGTGGGAGCACAGGAACATAGCAGCTGGGGAAAGGGTGCTGTGGTCAGGTCTGTGGACTTGGCTCACCCCGCGTTCCTTTTTCCTCCTGGGTGCGGTGCTCAGATGCTGTTGGAGCGGGCCTTCCTCCCACCTCCCTTGTCAGACCATATGGGCTCAGCGAGGCTCCACCCCCTCTTCACAGCGCCACCGCAGGGTTGGATCTGGCCGCAGCTAGGGGCTCGGGCTCACCATACGCCTGTCAGTCATCTGATTCAGGTGGGCTAAATCCTAGGGCTCATACTGGAATTTCAGGGGGAAATTGCTTTCCTTTTTTGAACTTGAACCCAAGAAGAAGCAGTCCTGGAACTATTAGCGACCACATCGCCACCATGAGGAAGCTGAAGGCGGAATCATCTGTGAGACAGGCATGGTGGTGTGGGCCTGTGATGACGGCACTTTAGAAGGCTGAGGCAAGAGGATTGCGAGTTGGAGTTCAGACTATCAAAGTAGCAAGACCCTTTCTCACAGAGAGAGAGAGAGAGAGAGAGAGAGAGAGAGAGAGAGAGAGAGAGAGAGAGAGAGAGATTGAGAGAGAGATTGAGAGAGAGATTGAGAGAGGTTGGAGGAACAACTCAGCAGTTAAAAAGCACCTGCCTAGCAAGCTCACATCTCTGGGTTTGATTCCTCAGTACAACATAAGCCAGGAGTGGTAGCACATGCCTATAATCCCAGCACTTGGGAGGCTGAGGCAGGAGGATTGCATGTGTTTAAGACCAGCTTGGGCTACATAGTAAGTTCAGGACCAGCCTGGACTACAGAGCAAGACCCTCTCTCAGAAAAGGAAAAAAATAAAAATGAAGGATGGAAGGGGAAGAAGAAGAAAAAGAAAAAGAGGAGAAAGGGGAGAAGTCTGGTGAAAGAGCCAGAGTTCAATCTTCAGTACAATATATATATATATATATATATATATATAGAGAGAGAGAGAGAGAGAGAGAGAGAGAGAGAGAAAGGAAAAGAACTTAGGGTGAAGGTAAGTACTAGACATGTTTTTGAGCCCGTGAATTCAACCTGTGCTTAGCGATAACTTACAGGTTGATGTAATCACGGTTCTTAGAGGTGGAATGACCACAGGGGAGGAGGCCCCACTGCGTGGCCTGCTGGGACCACAGGCCCAGGGATCTCTGTCTTTCTACTTTTCAGGGGTAAGAACCATCCTAAGGCTCCGTCTCTTAGTAGTGCCGTAATCCTACCATTATCTTCTCTTGGTAGTGGGATGGCTTCCAATAGCTGCTGTAATCTTGGAAGACCCTTCGTCAGGTCTCAGTGGCCTGGCTCAGGTTGTGTACCTATTCCTGGGGGCCAGGAGCTGAGCTCTGATGGGGGCTCAGGTTGAAGGGGAAAATGGTGGTGTCTGGTGAGGACTGGGAGGGCTTGTGCTGGGCAGGTGGCCAGTGCCTGAGTACCTCAGGCAGCCCAGAGGCACCCAGCCTGGAGCAGACCTGTGAGCACCCCTGGGCCTCCAGAGACTTCTACCTTTGGAAGGGTCTCACGGCAGCAGAGCTAGCAGATTCTGGGTTCTTCTCTGCCTTTTGCCCCAGTCCGAGTCTTTGGGTCTAACTCCAATTACAAGGGACAGTAACTGACGCACTGCCCGACTGGGGGCGGCTGTGGGGAGAACCTTACTCAGAATGAGGCCCAGAGAAGTCATAGGTCACATTTGAGTGAAATGACAGATGAGGGAGGTTGTGGTGGCTGGGCAGATTGGCCACCTCAAGGGAGTCTGCAGAGAGGCTCCACGTCCCTAGCAGCATGCTGGCTGCTTGCACCGGCACCACCGGTGGCTGCTGCCCTGCTTACCCTCCCAGTGAAGCCTGATCTCTGTGACCACATAGGATGGAATTCTCTGTTGGAACATGCATGTTCATGTCGTCAGGCTTTCCTGGCTTATTCACATGTGATAAAATTAGCAGCCATGATTTAATAGGTACGGATCCAGACGTAGCTCATCTCTCCAGGGTCCTGTGGCCCAGTCAGCTCTGTAGTTACCAAGGGCCTCTGGATGTGGGTCAGGAAGGTGGGGCTGAGACTGGCCCAGGTGGTTCTCCTCCTTCCAGAGCCAGCCTCCCCTACTGGCCCATTCCTGGGAAATACGATTGTGAATTCTCCATGTTGGAAATCGAGTCACATCTGGTGGGGTCTCCTGCCTGAGGCTGGACAGCAGGTGGTAAGAATGAAGACTGGGGTGGGGGTCTTGTGCTGGGACCACAGGCGTTGGGATGGGCTGGCGGGGTTCCACACTGGGCCAGGCACGTGCCTGCATCACCCCCCATCCCTGGGAAGGGCTTTGCAAGGAAACATCACCACGAATGCTATGACTGCGGGTTGCTTCCCGCAGCACCTCACGCCCCTGCTTGCCACGCTGGTCCCTGCAATCTGGGTGCCACCACCAGGATGGGTTTCTGTTTGTTAGCATGTTATTTCTCTTCTCCCAGGATTCCCCATGGTCAAAGTCCCCAGAGATGATGGCCTGTCAAGAGGACACAAACAAGGTGTCAGTGACGTGCTCTAAAGAGAACTAAAGAAGCCTACTGTGCTGGCTGGGAGGTAGAGATTCTGCTCTGAAAGGAAGGCTCTGGGGTGGGCCTGGATGTTCTGGGGAAGCGCTGTGTCCCCTTAGCTGGAGGCCAGAAGAGCAGCGAGGCTGGAGAACAGGGGAGGGGAACAGAGTGGGCAGGGGGAGACCAGGGCCTCAATGAAGGGCAAATCACGGTTCTGGGGAAAGCTGACATTTTAGGGGAGCTCTTCTAAAAAAATCTTTGTTGATGTGTAATTGATGTCCAGCACAGTGCCCTTTTAAAAGGTATACAAGTGAGCACAAAATGCTCAACTCCATTGTAAACCTTGAATTTTGCACGTATACATATCAATAAAATGTGGGAAGAAAAAAAGTATACAAGTTGAGGAATTTTGACGGAGGTGTATAATCATGTGACCACCACCCAATGAAGATACAGAACATTCCATCATCCTGAAAGAAAAGCGCGTGGGCCTCATGGGCCTCTCCGGCAGCACTCCTCTCCCAGCCCCGCTGCGCTGGGCAGGCACCGGCTGGGCTGCCTTGTCGTGGTGGGTTACTTTTGCCTGTTCAAGAACTCTGTTCTCTGTCCTGTCTGGCTCCCTTCGCTAAGCAAAATGGTTATGAAATTTATCCGAGTTTTTACTCAGTGTATTTGTAGCTTCTTTCTATTGCAGAGTTCTGTTCTATTTTAGGAATAATTTTATATTATCTGTTTTCCTGCTGCTGATGGATAGCTGGGTTAATTTTAGTTTTGAGTTGTTATGAAAAAGTTGCATTAGGCATTTTTCTATGCAGTATGATCAAAATATATGGTGATTGCATAAATTTTAAAAATTTATTATAGGAAAAGGTATATTGTCGCTAATATTTCTCAAAACCCCCACCTTAGCCAGGAGGAATAGCACAGCAGTTAAAGCACTTGCCTAGCAAGCACAAGGCACTAAGTTCAACTCCCCAGCACCACATAACCTGGGCATGTTGGAACATGCCTATCATCCCAGCACTCAGGAGGCTGAAGCAGGAGGATTACTGTGAGTTCAAAGCCAGCCTGGGCTACATGAGCTCAGAAGCAGCCTGGACTAGGGAGCAGAACTTGTCTCAAAACAAAACAAAAACAAAAAACAAAAACAAAACCCCACCTCCAAACATACTTATTCCATCATTCTTGCCGCTTGCTGAAGCAGTTCTGAAAGTCCTTTTTAGTCACTATCTTTATGAGGTGTGATAAAAAAACACAGTGAATGCTGCTGTTATGTACAAGAAAGTCTTGTAAAACCATCATGAGTCCTTTTCCACCTTAGTCACTGAATCTGGCACCATGTGGCTTCTGGCTCTTCTTTAAAGTCAAAAGACCAAGAACAATAAGTGTTTGAATCAATTCAGATCACTGAGGCTGCCACCACAGAGCAACTAAAGACACTCACAGTCCTGCCATTGTGATGCTGTACTCAGTAGGGGTCTAAGAGAGGCAGAGCGAATAAAATTCACAGAGGTAAAGGGAATTTATTTGGAGGGCTTACAAGTTTGAAGAGATAGTCCAATCCAGTTATGTATAAGTGGAAGAGCTGGAGGGTCCAGTAGCCGCTCAGGCTCCTGCCAGGACACCAGCCTGAGGCTGCAGGATGGCCGGTGCACGCCTCCCACGGATGATTGTCTAAGAAAACAAGGCAATGACAGGAGACTGATGCCAGCCTACTGCGAGATCTGCTAGGTGAAGACCCCAGCAAGCCAGGAGCAAACAGAAGTCTCCAGGCTCAACAGGAGGTCAGAACTTTATTAGGAAGAAGCTGCCAATGATATTTGCTCTCCCCTCCCTTTCTCAGTTCAAGCTGCCTGCCAGGTGCCCCTCCCCCCTTCCTGGCCTTCAAGTAAACCCCACACAGTTGTAAGCTCTTGCCTGGACATTCCTTAGTTGGAACAAGTTGACACAATTTCTCCAAGGGCTACAATCTAACCCTTGTCACTTGATAACCATATTCAGCTTCTTAAACTATACTTAATTTCTGAATACAATAGCCAAGTTCTTAGTTACACATAACATAACACAACTATAAGACCATACAAACTGAAAAGCAGTAAGTTCCTCCCGTAATAGAACACAGAGCTCCCATTTGGAAGGTGCTTATTCTCTCTCTTCACATTCAATTACTTAAACGTTAGAATGTAATTTAACACAATCCAATATTAGGGCAATTACATATATACATGTATGAGCATAATGACAGCATACAAATGAAATTCTAATTATAATCCTCATTTTAGTAACTGGTCACGTGGTCCTAGCTGGCATTTATAGCTATCTATTCTTCTACAACCCATTCTGTATTTTCTTGGCCCTCAGCAAGCACCTCAGCAGGTCTTGGTTCTTTTGCAGGTGCAATGACCCATACTTTTATACCTGAAGGTTCTGGGCCATTTGTCATCTTGTCTGGACTGGGTTGTGTTAGTTTGCCATTGACTTTTTTTTTAAAAAAAGGGCATGGTGACACTAGGAAGTGCCCCAAAAGATCAGCTGTAGTCCAAACATAGTCTTCTTTGCCTCCGTTATTGGGTACTTGTCCAACTTCCCCTTCGCAGTCTGGATCAGTCACCCCTGCTAACACTGCAGGCCTTTGGGATTTTGCAGTAAGCTTTTAGCGTGCAGGTTCAATGTCATGAGAAGGTCAAAATGACCAGGAGGAAGTCTTGCTTAACTTCCAGTCTAATTAAAGGGAAATATCATTTTGCCTCCTGGTACAAGCCTTCCACCTTCTGGACCTAAGACTTCTAGCCCGGCAAAGCATAAGGTTGTGGGGACAGGAAGCAAAACTTTTCCTTGTGGGTCACTAGGAATGATAGAGAGTGGTACCATCCCTGTCTCCACCCCTTGATTCCTGGACCTGGGTTTGAATCCTGGCCATGGGAGAAACAGTACTACATATCAGTCACTGATTCAGAGCATACACAGCCTTCTGAAGAACCGTGCCTCAACCCTGCAAGGTATCACCACCTGGCTGGTGCTGTAACTGTGTCTCCAGAAGGCCATTCCATTGTTCTATCATTTCAGCTGCTTTTGGATGGTGGGAAACGTGGTAGGACCAGTGAATTCCATAATCATGAGCCCACCGCTATATTTCTTTGGCCATGAAATGTGTCTGCTGGTCAAAAGCAATGCTGTGTGGGATAACATGACGATGGATGAGGCATTCTGTCAGTCCACAAATGATAGTTCTGGCAGAAGCATTACATGCAGGAAAAGCAAATCCATAACTGGAGTAAGTATCTATTCCAGTGAGGACAAAACACTGTCCATTCTAATACAATCAACTCATCACCAGGTTATAGACTGATCATCCTGAGTGCCATATGGGAGACCCAGTGTTGGCCTCCGCAGAGTGGGCATTTGGCAGTTGGCCTTGGTGAGGAGAAGTCTATGTTGTTGAGCCTACATATAACCTCCGTGCCTGCCACCATGGCCACTCTGTTCATGGGCCCATTGGGCAATAACAGGCGTGGCTGAGGAAAGGAGTTGACTGCTCTCGACAGAACGAGTCATCCTGTCCACTTGATTATTAAAGTCATCTTCTGCTGAGGTTACCTTGTGGTGAGTGTTTGCATGGGACACAAATATCTTTACATCCTTCACCCAGGTAGAGAGATCTATCCATATACTTCATCCCCAAATGTCTTTCTCACCAATCTTTTGGTGGTGTTCCTTCCATGTCCCAGATCAGCCAGCCAGACCACTGGCTACATCACATAAATATAGTCACACATCTGGTCACTTTATCTCCTGAGCAAAATGCACAACCAGATGCACTGCTCAAAGTTCTGCCTCCTGTGAAAATTTTTCTTCACTGTTGTCCTTTAGAGATGTCCCTGAGAGAGGATGCGGTGCCACAGCTGTCCACTTCCATGTGCTACCTGCATAATGTGTAGAACATGTAAAACCAGGACCTGTCTTCTGTTCCTCTGTCAGCTGACCAAAGGGCACACCTCATGAAGCCACAGGCACATGCTGGGTGACAGAGGGCAGTACACCAGGGGTAGGCACCATGGGCATTTAAGCCACTTCTTCATGCAATTTACTTGTGCCTTCTGGACCTGCTCAGGCCTGGTCACGGATATACCACTTCTATTTGATGATGGACCATTGTAGTGCATGTCCAATTTTATGACTTGAAGGGTTAGACAGCATCTAGTTCATATGGGCAGCTCAGGTCACAAGGTAGTCTGGTGATCCATGGTCCAATGTTCAGTTTCTACTAAGGCCCAGTAGCAGGCCAGAAGCTGTTTCTCAAAAGGAGAGTAATTATCTGCAGACGATAGCAGGGCCTTACTCCAAAATCCCAAGGGCCTCTGTTGTGATTCACCTACGGGAGCCTGAGAGAGGCTCCAAACAGAATCCCTGTCTGCCACTTACACCTCAAGTACCATTGGGTCTGCTGGGTCATACGGACTGAGAGGCAGAGTAGCTGAACAGCAGCCTGGACCTGCTCAGAGCTTTCTCCTATTCTTGGCCCTTCTCAAATGCAGCAGTTCTCTGAGTCACTTGGTAAACTGGCCACAGTAATACACCCAAGTGAGGAGTATGCTGCCTCCAAAATACAAATAGGCCCACTAGGCATTGTGCCTCTTTCTTGGATATAGGAGGGGCGAGATGCAATAGTTTATCCTTTTCCTTAGAAGGAATATCTCTGCACACCCCACACCATTGAGATGGAGGGCCCTTGAATTTTAGTGGGATTTATTTCTCAGCCTCTGACATGGAAATGATTCACCAACAAGTCTAGAATAGTTGCTACCTCTTGTTCACTGGGCCCAATTAGCATAATGTCATCAATGTAGTGGACCAGAGTTATACCCTGTGCAAGAGGAAGATGATGCAAATCTCTTTGGATGAGGTTGTGATGAGGCAGCACAGCAAAGGCAGACTGTTGACTTTGCCAATTGAAAGTGAATTGCTTGTGGTGGTCCCTATGGATGGGTATGGAGAAGGACGCATTCACCAAATCAATAGTTGCGTACCAGGTACCAGGAGACAAGTCAATCTGTTCAAGTAAGGAGACCACATCTGGTACAGCAGCTGCAATTGGTGTCACCACTTGATTAAGTTTATGTTAATGCACTGTCATCCTCCAAGATCCATCTGTCTTCTGCACTGGCCACATAGGAGAGTTGAATGGGGATATTGCATCCTTCAAGTCCTTGATGGTGGCACTAATCTCTGTAATTCCTCCAGGGATGTGATATTGTTTCTGATTTACCATTTTCCTAGGTAGAGGCAACTCCAATGGCTTCCATTTGGCCTTTCCCACCATAATAGTCCTCACACCACTGGTTAGGGAACCAAGATGGGGGATTCTGCCAAGAACCAAGTGTATCTATCCCAATTGTACATTCTGGAACTGGGGAAATGACTACAGAATGAACCCGGTGACCTATGGCACCCACTGTGAGTTGAATCTTAGCTAAAACCCCACTGATTACCTGACCTCCATAGGCCCCTACATTCACTGGAGGCCCATGATGATGTTTTGGAATTCCTGAAATTAGCATTATCTCAGAACCAGTGTCTAGTAGTCCCCAAAATGTCTAATCATTTCCCTTTCCGCAATGTAGTTATTCTAGCAAAGGGCCACAGTTCCCTTTGGGGAAGGATGGGAGAAATATCGACAGTGTCACTCTTTGGTAGTACATCAGGTTCCTTCCTCAAGGGGACCTGGCTTCCTCTTCATTCAAGGAGTACTGGGTCTGTAAACTGGCTCAAGTCTGAAAATGGATTGAGGAAACGTGATTCTTTGTTGATACTATTTGAAGTGAACTTTTGTTCACTTGCCCTAGATTTCTTCCTATATAAATTCAGTAAGAATTTAGTAGGCATCCCATCAATTTCATTTCTGGATCCACCATGACTGATTAGCCAGTGCCATAGGTCCACATGTGCCAAGCCGTTCTGACCATTGTTTTGCCACTGCTGTACATCACGATAATTATGCCCACCTTGCCTCTGGAGGTTAAATGCTGCCACTTGGCCCCTGCCACTTCGAGGTCCAATTGAACCTGTACTATTTCACTGCTGTAGTTACGTGGCTGCCATTCCCACTGTCTAGTCTGGCATACAGAGAGAGCAATGACAGGGGACTTCAAAGATGCTGGTGCTCCCCTCACCAATCAATTTCTTAAGGGAATGGTTAAGGGCACTTCTTCCAGACCCCCTCCAAGTGGAGGAGTTGGTCTCGTCTGGCAGATCCATTCCAGCAATCTGATTTCCCTAAGCCTTTGAATAACCTCCTCCACAGTAAACCAAGGAATATCAGGCATCTCCAGCTTACCTACAGTGGGCCATCTTTTGATCCATGTTTCTGCCAACCAACCAAATAAACTACTAATGCTTTGTTTAATTTCATGAGTCACAACATTAAATTCTGAACCCCTGCTCAGTGGACCCATGTCAAGAAACTTAGACTGATCCAAGAGTATATTCCTTCCACCATTATCCCACACTCTTAAAATCCTCTCCCATGCTTGTTCCCCAGTCCTCTGCTTGTAAGAATTAGAAAACTCAAGAAGGCCTTTGGGGGTATATCGTACCACCTCTTGAGTTGTACTGTGGACCTCACCCTTCGGGATTTGAGACTTGATCCTGGTTATTGGCCTAGAGGAAAAGGTGGGTGGTGAGGTCAGGTCCTGAGGAACACCAGCATGGTCTCCCCCAGTAACGATCTCAGGGAATGTCTTGTTTCTGTAGGCAACACAGGATTAATATTTTAATTTGTAAGTGGAGAAGCCGACACCACAGGAGGAATGGGTAAGGATACTTTTGCAGTTGAGGGTGGGGAAATCTTTTCTTTTAGCAAATAACCTCTTCAGGGTTTGCATGTTCCTTCCCCTCTCCCTGTTCCTCCCACACATTTCTGTCCCATTTACCAGGATCCTGTTCTTTCCCAATCAGTTCCTCACCTTTGCTGCAGACACCCTTTGAGGCTGAGCATTGACCTGGAGCTGTATTTCAGCTAATCTGATGATGAGGGTTTGAGCTTAATTTTCAGCAACTTCAGCCCTATGGTTAAAGGAGAGAAGATTATCCTCCAAGAAACATTTAGGAAATATCAAGGTGTTTACGCATGTCTGGAGCCGGGAATATGAATCCTTGAGCTTATTGTTCTCTTTCATTACACTGTCTGCATGGTGAGAAGAATTCAAATTTTTGATGGGAGCCTGGAGCTCTTCTCTTTCCTTCACTAGTTTATCCAAAGATGCTGAGTAACCAGCCAGTATAGTTACATTTTTGACTTTTCCAAAAGTACTCAAATGAACTATATACAGAATCACTAAATACTTTGTATCTCACAAGTGGAGAATTAGGGTAATCAAGTGGATCCACTTCTTGTACTAATATAAACAATTCACACCGTGGGCTATCTATTCTTCTTACATCATTGGGAGGGGCCACAACAACTTTGAGTCTCACAAAGCTAGACAGCCAACCCCAGGAAGCATTAAGAGCCTTGCAGAACTCCATTGTTATAATTCTGCCTCTCAAGAACCATTCCTGGAACCAGAATCTGTATTGGTTAGGGTTCTAAGAGGGGCAGAGTTAGCAGAATTTATAGAGATAAAGGGAATATTTATTTGGAGGGCTTACAAATTTGAAGAATGAGAGATAGCCCAAATCAGCCATGCCCGGATGAAAGAGCTGGAGGGTCCAGTAGCCACTCAGGCCTGTGCCAGAAGGACACCAGCCCGAGGCTGCAGGACAGCCGGTGCCAGCCTGCGGCGGATGGTTGTTCAAGAAAACAAGGCAAAGAAAGGAAACTGTTGTGCGTCTACTGTGGGGATCTGGGAAGTGAAGACCCTAGGAAGCCAGGCGCAAACCCAAGTCTCCCCAGCTCAGGCCAGGTCAGAGGCTTCAACAATGTATCTCCCTCCCTCCTTTGTTTCAGTTCAAGATGCCAGGAAGGTGCCCCTCCCCAACTTCTTGGCCCTCAAATAAAAAACACATACCTGAAAGCTATTCCCTAGACGTTCCCCAGTTGCAATAAGTTGACACAATTTCTCCAACTGCCCCAGATACTTTCAGCAATACATCTTGGATTTTGAATCTCTAAAACTACTATTGTGGTTTAGATCTAGAATGTTCCCTAAAAGTCTCATGTATTTGAATGTTATAGAATGTCTGTAGAGTCATGTGCTGTTGGGAGATTGGGGCCTAGTCTGGAGGGGTGGATTACAGGCATGTAAATTGGATTGCAGGTGTGTAGTGGGAGTTTACTACACCTTCCACATGTGGGTCCAGGAGAGGCTGATCACTGGGATGAGATCTGGAAGGACATACAAGCTGCTTTCTGCCTTCCTTGAGGACTAGTCTCAACTTGGCTTCCTACTGGTGATGTCATGAGAAGCTGCCCCCACCTCGGCCTCTGCCATGTACTTCCGTTGCTGCCGGCCGCCCCGAATGGACTGTGACCTTCTGAAATGGTGAGCTAAAATGAACCTTTCCTCCCATAAGTTTCTGGATGTCGGGTATTGAGTCACAGCAACAAAAAAGTAACTAGAACAACTACTAAAGAGATCTCTTTTCTAAATAAAGTTCTAGCCTCAAGTATTTTATTATAATAGCAAGTTGGCTAATACACTTTGGTAGAAGAACCAGAACTGCTAGCATCAGTAGATTGGCTTCCAGTGTTTAATGAGAATTGGCGGTCAAGTTCTGGCCCCACAAGTACAGCACAGGGGGACCCAAGGACTCAGGGCTAGCTGAGTGTGAAAGGTCAGCTATGAGCCTGTTGCCAAGCTCCAGCACCAGAAAGCTGGGCTTATTTTCAGACAGATACTGTGGGCACATTCTCAGCGCGGCTTCTGCTGGAGGCCCCGTGGTCGTGGTCCTTCAGTCCCCAGGCTGCGAAGTCTGCAGCCCTGGAGTCTCCTTTCGGTCTTCAGGTGGTGTGCCTCTCCTTACTTTCCTTCCCGCCTTCCTTTCTCAGAGAGTCCCTTGAATCCACAAGACCCTGCATGCTGGAGCCCCTCTCCTGCCTTGGACCGCCTTCTTTGGCAATTACGACCCAGGCTCTGGTAGAGAAGGATGGGGCAGGTGGAAGGTCCTGCTTCTATCGCCCAGTAACTGTAGGTCACTGGGCAAGGTGCTGAGCCTCAGCACCTCTGTTTCCTCATGTGTAAGCTGTGACGGCATACCTTCCTCATGGAGCTGAGATGAGGACTAGAAGAGACGCTTATAACACGGACCGGTTCTCCTGAAACCTAAACCCGCCCAGGACCAAAGTCGTCTCCTCACCCGAGAGGTGGAGGCGAGATGCCTGTCACTGGGGCTGCCGCTAGCCTCTGTCCCCTGCACGGTGGGCTGTGTAAGGAAGAGCCTGTGGCCACAGGTGGATCTGTAGTATGGTGGCCTCTGGAACCTCAGATCTATCTATAGACCGTGACCCCGTCATATTCTCTCTGCTCTTCACATCCCTGTACCTTCTCTCCTTCCTGTCCTTCCTGTTCCCATTTGTTCCCACAACTGCCTTTTTTTCACTGACCCAGCTCAGCTGAGGTATCTTCTGGCTTCCCTCACCTGGCCTAGCTGTCCCACCTGACCCCACCAAGTGGGAGGGGCATGGGATGGGAGCCCTGGGAACCGTTCACACTGGGCTTTGAGCTTTGTGTATCTGTGGGTTGATGCCCTGCATGGACACCTACCCTCCCTACCCTCGAGCCTCTGTCTGCATCTTGGTGCCCTGTGAAGGATGAGAGCCGAGATATAATGTCCCTTTATTTATTTGGTGTTGTATCTGGAATTGTGCCTCGGAGCTCACAAAAAGGCCCAGCTGGGTTGGAACCCACAGGAAAGCTGGTGTGCCAGTCTGGGACTTGAGTCCAGGCCCTGCACAGATGCTGGAGGGACCTCAGACCCTAGCAGGGGCCACTCAGGGTTTCAAGGCCCTTAGAAAGTTAAGCCACAGGCATCTGAGTCTGGAGCTATTGACAGGACATCTAAGAAGGGCAGTGTGTGGCCAGGTCACAGGCACTCTTGTCTTGCTGGGAGCACAGTTGTGGCAGGCCAACAGGGGCACCCTATGGCCACCATTCTAAAGTCACAGAATGTGACATGAAGGGACAGAAATTTTAGTAACTCTGCTGGGAGTCAGGGGTAGGTTTAGTGCTAGTGAGATAGAATGTAACCAATGCCCCTGCAATGCTTAGGAATGCAGCTCCTGGTTTGTTCTGTCCCTGACACTTCGGGCATCCTTGGTGGGGGTGAGGGATGGGACACCTTGAACTCTGTTTTAGTGAGAAGCTGTGAATCTCAGGGATGCAGCATGATGGTGTGGAAACCTCTGAAACTAGGGTGAGTTCTCCCAAGGCAGTGGGAATAAGACATGCCCAGAAGGGTACTGATTTCACAGGAGCACGCAGGATGCACAGATGCACGTCAAGGACATCTGAGCAGTGGCCGGGATGTTCAGGGGCCACGGTGAATGGAGGTGAAGAGACAGGGTCTCCAATAGAACAAGACAGAGCTTGTATGGGATGGAGGCCTGAGTTGAGGCATACGAACTCATTTTTCTTCCTCTAAAACCCAACATGTGACCAACAGATAAGTACTTGTAGATCTTGTGACTACATTAGAGAGAGTAACACAGAAAGAGAATGGGATGGGGAGAGGCCACTGCTAGTGGAGGTCAGGAAAGAGAAGAACATTCAGCGTAGAGGAAACAGTAAAGGTAGGCTGGAGATGCAGCAGAAGCCAGAGCTGGAGCGCAGGAGTGTGGGCAGTGTTGCCGTGTGCAGCTCCACAGACCAGCTCATGAGAGGCCCGGATGGCTGGCTTCCCTCTGCCCCTCCTCTCATGTCACCTGCTGTCTCTCCTAATTTGAGTTCTAAATGGGAATTATTTCATCCTCCCTGCTTCCATAAATGGAGTTTAGGGCCCAAAACAAGTATAGTTTGGGAATTCGGGTTTTAGGGATGGTTTTGGTCAAGTTAAGGACAGACTCAGGCAGGAACTTGGCATCCTGGAGGTGGCCATGTCTGTGGCTCTGTTCCTTGGAGTGGAGGACACAGCCTTTGTTTGGGTCCAAGCCAGTCTACCCTCCTAGAGTCCATGGTCTGTCTGCTCCTGGTGGGACAGGATTTCGGTTGTAAGGTCATTCCTGTGTCAGAGCCACTGAGCTCTGCCTGGCCATAGCTTTGAAGGCTGCCATGGCTTCTGATGACAGAGGCTGAGTACTCCATACCCAAATGCTTAGGGTCAGAAGCATTTGTGATATTGGATGTTTTCAGATTTTGAAACCTTTGCATGGATGAATGAGGTACTTTGGGGTCGGAACACAGATCTAGATGATCCGCAACACCCACTTATGCTTCATGTGTGCTTGAAACAGCTGGAAGATAGTTTTACACACTATTTTTAGTGCACCTCTGTTTTGCTGTGACCTTTCAGACAAGGGCAGGTGTGGAATTTTCCACTTGTGGAGTCATATTTTGAATTTTGGATCATTTCCGAGTTTGAGCTTTGGGACTATAGACACTAAATAGATGCACACCAGCACATGGAAATCTTTCCCCTTTGTAGTTCCATTTGGACCACTGCATGAATATGCCCATTTTACAGATGGTGGAACTGAGTTATGGGCCAAGGGTCACTTGGGAAGGTCAAGGAATCCAAGGAGCAGCAGTCAGGCTAGATACTCAGTTCATGTTGGTTCTCTTACTAGAGGCAGGTTCACCCCAGCCCCTGGGCGCCGGGCCCTGTGGGAGGGCTGTCAGGCTGCCAGTGTCCTGCAAGGGGAGGTGGAGCTGCACTGGGAACTGCATCTCAGACTGCTCTGCCCAGAGTCTCTAATTGCTGGGCGCTGGCCAGCCCAGAGGACACGACGGTTATTGCAGGCCTGGCGGAGTACTCTGTTCTTTTGGGTATTGTTTTTTTCCATTGCAATTGAAACAATTTCCCTCCTTCAAGCAGAGCTAGGGCTTGCCTCTCCTGGCCACCAGCATCTGAACCAGCCGTGGGAAACTCTGACCTGGGCCGGGCCGCAGGGGAATGTGTTGCTGTCACTTCTTAGGGAGCTGGCTCTGGGCTGAGAGGTGACCTCAGGGCTGGGATATCTGCTTCCAAATCTCTTTCCAGGGCCAAGAGCAGTCTTCACCTTTGCCTTGACCATCAGGGAGAACTCCCGCTGCCCATGTCGACCTGACATAAGCTCCTATCCTGGCCAAAGCTGGACCTAGAGTGCGCTAGCCAGGGCCTCCCTCAGGCTGCTGGGCCTGCTTTTCTCATGTCGTCCTACTGCGGCCCTTCCTGCTCCTGTCAGTCCCAAGAGAAGGCATCCAGCTTCGGGGGTCGGAGGGGGTGGAGAGAAAGGAGGCCTGGCCCAGTCCAGCCTCCTGCCATATTCTGTGCTGTCTCAGGCTGGGCACCTGTCTTGGGGCAGGGCAGGAACTCAGGTGCATCAGCCAGAACCTCCCACTACCTGAAGCAGGCAGAAAAGCCTTTCTTTGGGCTCACACACATCCAGCCACCCTCTCACTCTCTGGTGTCATCTTAGATGTCCCTATCCTCGGCTCTCCGGAGCAAGGTGACCTGATTCTCAGTCTTAGGCAATCACATGACCTAGAAACCCAGGAAGAAGACCGAAAGGGGCTATCCAGGGGCTAGGGAGCCAGGGCCCACGGAGAACCAGTAAGGCACCAAACCAGGCAACTGAGGCCTGCCTCTGCCAATGCTGGAAGCCTGTTGGGAGGAGTCAAGATCCTGGTGGACACCGGGATATGTTTGAGTAGGACAAAAGGAAGGAGTAGATGGAACTGTGAGTCAGAGGATGGGGCAAAAGAAGGGGATCCATAGGGTTGGGAGGCGTCTGGGGACTGGGGACGCTGGGAGCACTCCAGCCCTACAGGGCGGAGAAGAAGCAGGCTGACCAGACAGCTTTGTCGGTGACATGTACTTCTATCATGTTGCGAAAGCTGGTGTCTAAGGTGTACAGCCGAGATGCAGCACCTTTGTGTGTGTGTGTGTGTGGTGTGTCCACCTGGAGGACTCGCCCTTCTTCTATTAGTGACTTGGAGCGCAGTGCCTCCCTCTTTTCTATCTTAGCCCATTTTGTTACAATAACAAAATTCCTGGAGCTGAAAAAGTGAACAGGTTTATTTGGTTCATGATTCTGGTCACTGGAGGCCTTCTGTGTTAGATATAGGTCCTGATTCCTCAAACCATCCGTGGGACCCTGCATAGAGTAGCTCCTTTATAAACATCTGTGGGGCCAATGATCTCATCAGCTAATAGTCATGGCAGAGTGTCGGTTTGATAGGTAAGGGAGGAAAGGAAAGAAGAAAAAGTAGATGAGGCTGGATGTGGTGACACACGTTTGTAATCCCAGCACTCTGGGAGGCTGAGGCAAGAGGATCACAAGTTTGAGCCCAGCCCAGGCAACTCAGTGAGGCCCTGTTTCAAAATCAGAAAACTAAAAAAGGGTTGGAAATGTAGCTCCGTGAGAAGGCCCTGGAAAAGAAAAAAAAAAAAAGTAGGCAAGAGAAATACACAGGCACTGCGATGTGGAGGAGGTGTTCTCTACTGTTTGAGATGTGGCCACAGACCTCACCACTGCCAAGAATCCCACGTCACTCTGCTTCGGCCGCACTGCTCCCTCGCTGCTCAGAATCCTGTCCTGTCCTTGTCGCCCCTGTGGCTCCCCCTTGAGCGTCGAGCGGGACTTCCTCTATTCGGTGAGCCCCTGTGCTGCGCTCACTCTCCTCCCAGCTGTGAGACCCTCGCCTACCTTTAGCAAAGCATCTACCCCAGCTCATTATAATTGCCTTTTTTCCACCCTTCCCTCCCGTAGCTCCCCGAGGGCGGAACCCTGCCTTATTCTTCTTGTCGATTCTCAGTGAGTTTCTTGAGCCCAATAGAAAACTGAGTATCTCAAGCTCAGGTGCTCCAGAACCTTGGCTGGTGAGGGAGTCCTGCCCCGGGGGCCGATTTATTTGACGTCCTTTCAAAGATTGAAGACGGAAGACGTATAAGGGCAAGAAGTAACTGAACCCAGAGGACTCTATCCAGTGCTAGATTGGGGTGCTTTATAAGGAAGGATGATTTTCCCCTGGTCCAAACCTCTTGAATCGCTAAATTGGACATGCAAGGAGCCTACGGCTACACATGTCGGTTTCATTTCTCTCCTCTCCCATTCCTTTACTTCTGAAGGAGTATTGCATTGTTGAGATAGTTTCCAGCTTTCCTTCAGCTGAGTTCTGCCAGTATTTGCTGATGTTATACCCCGTGCCCTGACTACGTCCTGCCCTGTATGCTGCCATGGTTGTGAGTGCCAGGCAGCCGGGGCGCCTGGGCCACAGCTGGGAAGCTGAAGAAGGCAGCTCGGGGCAGGTACAGCATGCGCTGGGCTCAGGGCCTTATGGGCTCAGAAGACAGATGGGGGCCGATGCTGGAGGGTTGAGACAGCTTCTCTGCTCTCGGGTGCCTTGGCGTTGCCGTCTGTAAACGGGGCCAATTGCTGGTCCCATCCCACAGGGTTATCAGGAGGCTTGAATCACTGCATTGTAAGGAGAAGTATGGTGCAGTGAGTAGGGCTTAGGGCCGGGCTTTTCCTGACACCAGGCTGAACTCGGGGAGCGGAGCTGAGTTCATTATGGTCAAGGACTTTCTGGGAAGGTGTCCTTGTGAAGAGGGCAGCTTAGGTGGCCAGATGGGACAGGGCCAAGGCTGAGGCATGTGCTGAGCTTGACACTTGGACTGAAATCTGTGCTCAGTACCTCTCCCTGGCTCCCACCCCTGAGCCCAGCCCTGCTGCGCCCCCAGGATGCTGTGGGGGTCCAGAGTGCACCCCAAAGTAAAAGGTGACCTCTGGTATTCCCATTCCGTTGGGTTCTCTGGTGCTCAGGCTGCAGCAGAAGCTACAAAGGAATCCAGTTAGGTCTCCAGAGAGGAAGAGGCCTGGAGCTAGAGAAGAGTTTCCTAGCCAGACTGGCGTGTGCTGGGGGTCGAGAGCAGCCCAGACTTAGGCCACCGTGGGAGCCACCTGGAGCCAGGAATCCTGTCTCTGGTTCTGCCTCATTACTGACCACATCTGCTCACAGGCCTCACCTGTCCTGTTTCCCTACCAGGAGTCCATAAAGAGGCAGGACTCAGCCCGAGGCCCTGTCACTCCTGCTGCTCAGGACTCCTGTGTGGACTGCATTCAGCTGGCCTAACCGACTCCAAGGTCATTTCTGCTGTCCGTAACGGGGCTTTGGGGACACTGGCCTTCCTGAGAGCCGCCTCTGGGAGTGGCTCTTAGTGACGAAGAAACTTTTTTACAGATGGAAGCACTAATTAAGACATTTGAATGTCTTCCATATTCCTAATTCTTTGTTCTTTCCCTTTATGTAACAGAGACGGTCCTGCCTAGCTCATTACCAGCTGGGCTAGTAAACATCTAGAGACTATAAGGATATTTTATTTTAATTGCCTGAGCCTCAGGATTATGGAAACAAGATGGTGGGGGGAAGGGCTCCAAAGTAGGACCTGGGGAAGAAGGCTTGACAAGAAGCCTCAGTTGGAAGACAGCAGCTTTGGTTCTTTGGAGTTTTTGACCAGGACCCAGGAAAGATTGAGAAGTTGGAGGCTGAGCCACTGGCCTGATGGATAAGAGGGAAAATTCTAAGCCAGTCAATTAAACACATTTCTCCTTAATAAATGTGGCAAGCAGTGTGAAAATATGTCTTATTTTCTAAGTTGCATGAATCAAAGGCTGGCAAGAAGCCCAAGAGGCAAGGGCTGTTTGCTCCGCAACAGACATGCACACAGTGTCCTGATGCCTGGCTCGGGGTGCATCTCTCCCAGGGAATTTAGCTTCCAAAACAGGGCTAGGAGGGTCTGCAAGCAGACGTGGCATCAGGTCAGCCACAGAACGCCTCCCTTCCGGCAGAGAGGCTGACGAGCAGTGAGGTCCCCAAACCCAAGGCTCACTCTGCTAGACACCTGGGAGTGCCACTTTCCCAGGGCAAGCAGAGGTGGGCGCACAGGTCTGGAGGAAGGTTGCAACTAGCAGCCTGCTTTGCTAACTGTGACCCTTGAAGAGACTATGTCAATTTGAGACAATCAGGAACCACACCTGGATTAGGGTTTGGGAACCACACCTAGATTGGGAATTGAGAACCAGCCTGGATTAGAGTGCGAGTGATTTGTGGGCCAGGGAATGAGGGAAGGGCACCCACCCGGATGTGGGAGGCCCAGCTGGAACTCGAAAGGTAAAAGGAAGGAAGAAGAAAGATTATTCCAGCTTCTTCCTCTGGGAAAGCTCTCACCTTGGCAATTATCTATGAACGCTGACTTGCTACACGCTGCAGATCTACATCACAGATTCGCTCCAGTCTCGACTTGCACCTGTCCGCTCCTCGCTAATCTTCAGGCTCCAGTCTTCACCATTGTTCTTCGAACAACCGAGATCCGCAGTAGACTCTCAGGGCTGCCCTGCAGTCCCAGACAGGAGATCTACTTCGCGGCTGAGCAGCCATCTTGGACTATCTCTATCCTCGGATTTGTAAGCCTTCCGAATAGATCCTTTTTGTTATAAAACCTGTAAATTCTGCCTTTTGAAAGAACCCAAGCTAATACACTTGCATGGGAGGGGGCAGGGTGAGACAAGGCCCTGCAGCTGTCCCTGGTCTTATCACCTCTGTAAGCGAGTGCACTGCTTTCTCCTCCCCCTTCTCCTCCTCCCTACTCCTTACTTTTCAGAAATGGGGTCTTGCTATGTTGCCCAGGCTGGCTTCAAATTCCTGAGCTTAAACGACCCTCCCGCTTGGGCCTCCCAAGTAGCTGGGACTACAAATGTCTGCCACCAAGCCTAGCTTGGTGGGCGATTCTCAAAGTGGGTTCACCAGGGCTGTGGCTGCCCCAGAAGGGGAGCAGGGGGAATGTCTCCTGGAATCCCCGTTCTTCCTGCCTTCGGCACTCCCTGGAGATACCTGTGGGCCTCTCCCTGCCTGCACCTTGCCTTGTTACTCTAGGGACAGCTGGGTGTCTGGTGTGATAGCCCTGGGAAGCCAGGCTTGGAGCAGGGCTTCTTGTGTTGGGCAGGGCTGAGCAAGCTAGGACGAGAAGATGTTGGTTATGTGGCGGAGGCCACATGGGCCTATTCTTCATCTCCCCCGTCCCACTTAGCTCTACCCCTCACAGGTGGTATGCTCTTGTGGCTTGGTTGAAAGAGTCCTTGTTCAGCATTATTAAAACAGAAATTTACTATCAATGCTTATTCCCATTCCTAAATCTGGACGGGGCTTTTCACAGGCACCACCCAAAGCAGACTTGCCCTGTCAGGGAGCTTTCCAAGGGACGCCCTGTCTGGCTCCTGGTGTCTGTACCAGAACCTATGACATGCCCCAGAGGAGCAGCCCCCCGGTGCTGGTAAGGAGAGGAGAAAGGAGCCCACCAGGTCTGAGGCTTTGTGGTGCTCAAGCAATAAAATAATGGTTTGAGGTGCTGGCTATTCCTTTGACCTTGTCACTGAAGGATTCATTCTCTGCATATCACTGCCCATGCTCTGTGTATTTCACCTGTCAGGGACCTGAAAATCATTCTGTATGCTTCTTTCCACTGCAGGCTGGCCTGTCATCATTTGCTCCCTCTTGGGCTCCAAGGTGGCCTCTAACTTGAGTTCCTAAGCTTCTTCAGTCTCCTGTCAGCATCAAGCTCGACCCCAGCCTCTGGTGGATACTCAGTGAACACCTACCAAGCCACGTATGAGTGAAACTTCTCTCCAGGTTCCAGCAGGCCTTGGGGGAGCGTTGCTGCTAAAAGTATGTTCCATAAATCAGTAACTCAGAAGAGGCTGGGTTATTTTTTGTTTTGTTTTGTAATAAAGGTCTACTAATAAGAAAAGGAGAACTTTATTTTTTGGGATGTGTTATGATTTGGATCTGGAATACTGACCCCCCCACCCCCAAACCAAAGTCTCATGTTTGGAAGGTGATTTCTTGTACAATGAAGTGGTGAGACTTGGCTGGAAGGGTGGGTCCCTGGGGTTTGACCTGCTGCCGTATCTTTTCTTTGGCTAGGCCTCTGCCAAACCCTCCTGACATTGCCGGCAACCCATGCATGGGCTGAGACCTCAAGAAACTGTTGAGTTAAAATAAACTTTTTACCCCTTAAGTTGTGAGCATTAGGTACGGCGTGCCAATGATGAAACTGTGATGGGGAGGGGGGTGTTGTACTCTTTTAATTTAATTGGGATTCAAAGTATGTTCCTCATCATCAAAATGTATTTCAAGGGCTGGCTAATAACAATATTTCAGATATTTCATCTTTGAAATTATCTTTTCAAAGGGAGGTATTGCTAAATACTGACACAATCCACAGGAACATGACTTTTTCCCATTTTTAAAAATGAGATACAATTTACACAACATAAAATTACCCATTTAAAGTATACAGATAAGTTGTTTTTAGTAAATTCACTAGCTAATACAACTGTCACCACTGTCTAATTCAGGAAGACTTCCCTCAGCCCAATAAGAAACCTTATACTTCAGAGCAGTCAGTTCCAGTATACCCCATTCTCTGACAACCAATAATCTAATTTTCGATTCACTCATAAATTTGCCTATTCTGGATATTTTATGTAAATTGAGTCATGCACTGTGTGCCAGGCTTCTTGGCCTAATGCATCTTCTAAGTCATAGCATGGTACCATGTTGTTACATGTAAGGTGCTTCATTCTGTCTTCTGAGTCAGTAATGTTCCATCAGATGGATATGAAGCATACCACTTATTCTTTCATTGACTGATGGAAATTTGTGACAGAGGATGCTGCTCTGAAATTCACATGCATGTTACACAGCGCTGGGGAACTGAACTTGGGGTTTGCGCTCGCTAGGCAAGCACTCCAACAGCTGTGCTATTCCTCCAGCCCTTCCACTAATTCTCATTAATCCTTCTTTCCTTCCTTCCTTCCTTCTTCCTCCTTTCGCTTCATTTTTTTTTCTAATGACAGTCACTTTAGCGGATGTGTAGTAGCGGCTCTTGGGTTTGCCTTGCAAATATCTAATGATTGATAATGTCCTTATTGGCCAAGAATTTGTCTTCTTATGTTGTATTTCTTAATGTTTATATCTATTTTTCTATTTAATCCATTTTGTGTGAAGTAAGAATTGAGATTCATCTCTCCCCAATACAGATGTCCAGTTGATCCACCACCACTTGTGGAAAGTCTACCCTTTTCTGTTAGGAAGAATTATAAGATGTCATTTGGGGTAGGATAGTGTCTTAGGTACTTTTTTGTCTCTGCGACTCAATACCCAACATATACAACTTAGGGAGGAAAGATTTATTTTAGCTTACAATTTCAGAAAGTCACAGTCAATTCACAGGAGGGTGGCTGGAAAATGGTGGAATCACACAGTTCTCTAGGAGACAGACCTTCTCAGCAGAGTGGAACAGAGAGAGTGGGGAAAAGGGCAGAACCAGCACACGCCCCTCCAGGTAAATCCCCAAGCACCCACCCCTTCCTACCATGCCCCACCTCCCAACCCTACACAGTATCCATAGAAACACGAGGCTTTTGTAGGATGTTCCAGATCCAAACCACCACATTCTGTCCCTGGCCCCCAAAAGACTTATGGCCATCTCCCTAAGCAAAATGTAGTTAGTCCTTTTCCAAGAGTTGCTAAAGTCCCAGTAGTTCCAGCACTGCTAAAAAGTCCGAGTCCAAAGTCTCCTCTGAGACTCAAGGCAAACTCAGCTTTGAGCTCCTATTATAACCGAAGAGTTAAGTACTTCCAACATAAAATGGCACAGTCATTTTATGACTGTCCCTCCAGGCCAATCACCAAGCACCTGCCCTTTCCAGTCAGGCCCCACCTCCCAAACCTACACAGTATCCATAGGAACATGAGCATTTTGGGGGATACTCCAGATACAAATCACAGATAGATTGAATCATGGCTCCACACAGAGGTCCCCAACTTAATTCCTGGGACCTTGAATATTGTATTAGCTGGCAGAGATGAGTGAAGGTAGCAAATAGAATTGATGTCGCTGATCAACATTAAGCTGGCCTTAAAACTGCAACACATTCTGGATTACATGGGTGGGTACAATACAATCAGGAAAGTCATTAGGTGTAGACGAGGGAAGCAGTAGAGGTCAGAATGCTGCAGCACGCTAAGAACTAGGCTTACTACTGCTCACCTTGAAATTGGCAGAAGGAGCCGTGAGCCAAGGAGTGTGGGTGGCTTCTAGAAGCTGCAAAGGGCAAGGAAACAGAGTCTATGGTTTCAAAAAATAGTACCATCCTGATGGTCCTTGAGTTGAGCCAAAATAGGTCCATTTGGACTATAGAACTGTATGATAATACATTTGTGTTGTTTGGACCACCAAGGTGGTAGCCATTTGTTACAGCAGCCATTGGGAACCTATGCAGTTTTCAAGGTTCCAGCTCACTAGGACACATGCTCTGTATAATTAATTCCTCCCCTCGAATGTGAGTAGAATTAGTGAATATGAGGACATCACTCCTGTGATTATGCAATGCTGTAAGACAGAAGGGATTTTGCAAATCTAAGGTCTTTAATTAGTTGCCTGTGGGTTAATGAGAGGGAAGATTATCCTCCGTTGGGCTGACTTTTAAAGAGGTAGAGAGCTTCAGAGTGAGGGAGATTCCCTTGTTGGCTTGAACTGGGGCCTTACAGGAGGTTTCTGAAAAGAGGAATTCTGGTTCCAAAAGAGAATGCAGGCTAGCTGGCAGCTTGATATTAGCCTTTCTGAGACCCTAAGCAGTTAACCCAGCTACTCCATACCAAGGCTTCTGATCTACAAAAATATATGGAATATATAACATGTGAAATAATAAGCTGGTGTTATTTTTAAGCTGCTAAATTTGTGCCAATTTGCTACACTGAAATACAACATAATGCACTTCCCCATTTGATCGCTTTGGCACCTTTGTTGAAAATCAATTCAGTGTGCATTTGGCTGTATTTCTGGATGCTGTTTTGTCCTATTGATCTAGGTGTCGGTCTCCCCCGCCCTCAATACTACTGCTGTTTGGATTACCATACTTTTTCAGGAGGTCTTGAATACTAGGTACTGGGAGCCCTCCAACTTTCTTACAGTTTCTCAGAACTGTCTTGCAAGTTTAGCTCCTGTGCATTTTCGTATATACTTTAGCATCAGCTCCTGCTTTCTCTTGAAGCTGGCCATTGTGTCGAAAGTCTGAGGACTCTGAGCCCACCATCCTACAAAGTGGTTCACATTTAGGGATCACGGTGGAAAGTGCTAAGTTAGTGACACAAAAAGAAGGCCCTGTTGACCTTCTGGCGTGGCCAAATGTCAGCGCAGGGCAGCAGAGTGAGTCATTCCAGCCAACGCCTTTTGGAGGAGAACCTCCTACCTGAGGGCAGGTAGCTTAGCAACAGCAAGCCAATTGTTATTTTAAGTTATGAAATTTTGGGATTGGTTATAAAGCAGTAGGATAATGAGAAGTAGGGCTGTTTACTTTTTCTGTGTTTTCTTGTATCATTTTTGGTAAGCTGTGGTTTGAAGTAAGTTTTTCACTTCATCTAAATTGTTGAACTTATTGTTACAAGCTCTGTGGTAATATTTCATTACTATTCTTTTAATATTTCTAGGATCTGTAGTGATGCTTCTCTTCCGCTTCAGGTATTTTGAGCATGTGTATATATGCATACACATATAAACTATGTATCTAATGTACACCAAATTTAAATAATTAAATTTAAATAAATATTGAGTTACATTTACATTAAGTAAAAAAATGTAAAGGATATTCTGTTATTTAAACTCTTTTCCTTGATCAGTACTGAAAGAGGACTAAATTTTTAAAGACATATCTTTAGGTTTTATTATTTTTCTCTTTTGTTTGCTTCATATTTCATTGATTTTGGATCTTCACTGTCTTTTTCTTTCTTATTGGGGGTTAGATATGGTTTGAGGTAGTTTTCCATGTTAGATTGCAAATGTATAAATTCAAACTATTGATTTATTTATTTTGCAGTGCTGAAGTTCAAATCCAGGGTCTTGCACATGGCAGGCGTGTGATCTACCACTGACCTACATCCTTGCCTTCAAATATTGATTTTTAATCTTTACTTCTTTCCTACTGTGGACTTCTAGCATTATAAGTTCTTTTTAGAGCTAGGTAATGCTTCAAATGCATTCCATTAAATTTAATATTTTTTTATTTTCTTCATCATTCAATTAAAATATTTTCCTCTTTCTTCCACCTCTTTTCTTCTTTGTGCTGGGGATGCAACCCAGGGCCCTGTGCATACTAGCTAGGTAAGCACTCTACTGCTCATCTATGACTCTGGTCCCCTACCAATTTCTTCTATACTATGAGTTACTTAGAGGCATATAGTGTTTATTTTCCAATTATTTTTAGGAATTTTCTAGATATCTTATTGATTTCTAACTTAATTCCTTCCATTGTGGCTAGGAAACACACTATATAAGAA
This sequence comes from Ctenodactylus gundi, assembly GCA_004027205.1. Classification (NCBI taxonomy): domain Eukaryota; kingdom Metazoa; phylum Chordata; class Mammalia; order Rodentia; family Ctenodactylidae; genus Ctenodactylus; species Ctenodactylus gundi. The sequence goes on from PVKB01001269.1 coordinate 355,227, forward strand.
TTTAATCTTTTGAAATTTAATGAGACTTATATTATGGTCCAGAATATGGCTTATTTTGGTGAATGTTCCATACGTACTTGAAAATAATGTGTGCTTTGAACTTGTACAGTCAGATGTTCCAAAAATGTCAATTTGTTCAAGATTATTGATAATATTGCTCAAATCTTTTATTTCCATGCATTTCCTTTGCTTTATAAATTACAAAGATAAAGGTGTTACTATTTCTGGTTATGAGTGGGACTCTATGTTTCTTTTTTTAAATCAATTTTTGCTTCATTAATTTCAAAGCTTAATTATTACATGCAAGCAATGTTAGTTTTTGTGCCCTTCTGCTGAGTTAATCTTGTTGTCATTATGAAATGCTCATCTTTGTTTGTGGAAACACGCTTTATCTTGAGACTCTATTTTGACTTGTTTAATATAACCATACCAGATTCCTTATTTTTAACATTCTTCTGTTATTATCTTTTTCCGTCCTTTTATTTTTAACCTTTCTGTGTCTTTATAGTTCATATTTAGAGTTGAGCACTGCTTTAAAAAGCTATCGTAAACTATTTTGACAATCATTGCCTGCTAATTAGTGTTCACTTCATTTATGCTAATTTAATGAGGAAGCTGGTTTTAAAGTCTGATATTTATTTCAAGCCTGGTGGTTGTTTGTTTTGTATTTGTCCCCTCTGTTTCGTATGCTCTTCTTCCTCTGTGGTCTTTTCTTTTCTTTCTTTTTTTTGGATTAAATGAATATTTTGTATTCTTTAAAATTTTTTTTCATTGGCATTTTAGATATTCTTCTTTTTATTTTTACTTTTTACTACTTGCTTTAGAAATTGTGGTGTATGTATTACAGTCTACTTATAATTAATACTGCTTCACGTCACACATTCCTCTTTCTTTCTTTCTTTCTTTCTTTGAGACAGGGTCTCGCCCTGTAGCCCAGGTTGGTCCTGAACTCACTATGGAGCCCAGGCTGGCCTTGGACTCACGGTAATACCCCTGCTTCAGCCTCCCTAGTGCTGGGATTACAGGTATCCGCTGCCACACCTGGCTTATGTGGTGCTGGGGAATCGAACTCTGGTACTTAGAGCTTATAGGCAAGCATTTTAACTGTTGAGCCATTCCTCCAGCCCCACACATTGCCATTAACACTTGACAAACGTGTATAAGATACTAATAATATTTTTTCCCTATCCTCTGTGTCACTGTTACAATTTTTATTATATGTACATTATAAATCTCATCTTTTCATGCTATTACTGTTGTTTTAAATAAGCACCTGTCTTTTAAGGAAATTAAGGAGAAAGCTAATGTTCATGTTTGGGGCTGGGGCATAGCCCAGAGGTTAGAGTGTTTGCCTAGCCAGCCTAAGGCCCTGAGTTCGATTCCCCAGCACCACATAAACTGGGCGTGATGACGCATGCCTCTAATCCCAGCAATCAAGTGGCTGAGGCAGGAGGATTGCCATGAGTTAAAGACCAGCCTGGGCTACATAGTGAGGTCAGGATCAGCCTTGACTACAGAGCGAGACTAAATAAATAACCAAAAAATTATTTGTGTTTACTTATCTTACTGTTCGCCATCACTTTGAGTAGATCTGCATTTCCATCCAGTTACCCTTCCTCTTCAGCTTAGAAACTCTGTAGTCTTTTCTGTGGTAGAGGTCTGCTGGCAAAAAACATCGTTTCAACTTTAGATAACCTGAGTTGCTTTTATTGCATTCTCCTTTTTGAAATATGTTTGGTCTAAAGTTCTCCATGATGTTTCCTTGCCTCCATTCCAGTGTCATCTTGTGGTCATCTAGTTGCCATTGGGCCTGATGAGAAGCTGGCTGGCGTGGTGCCCTGGTTTCCTGAATTGGAGCTGTTGTTCTGTCTGGCTACCTGCAAAGGCTTACCTCGTCTTTGCTTTTCAGTGGTCTGACCATCGTGTTCTTACTTGTGGTTTTCATTGAATTTATCTTTCTTGAGGTTCGTTTAGCTTCTTGAATCGGCCAGTTGGTGTGTTTCACCGCATTGAGAAAATTTCCTATTAGTATTTCTTCACCATATTTTTCCTCCCATTCTCTCTGTTTTCCTCTGAGATAAGAATTAACTTAAGTTGGGACACTTAATAACATTTTACCGGTCACTGAGATTCTGATCACATTTTAGAAATCATTATTTTTAACTTCTTTTCTTCAGAATGGAAATTTTTGTGAATCTTTCTCTAGTTCATTCACTCCTTTGCCATCTTAAATTTGGGTTTAAGCCAATCTATCAATTTTTGATTCCTCATATTTTCTTTTCAGTTATAGATGTTTCCTTTTTCTTTTTTAGACAATTTTCATTCTCTGAAATTTCATCCATTTGCTCACGAAGATAATGGTTTTAAGTTCTAAAGTATATTTCTAGTAGCTCTTTTAAAATCCTCACCAACTGATTCTAACATTTGAGTCATCTCAGGGTCTCTTTATGTCAACTGTCCTTTTTCCTAGCTGATGAGCCATACTTCTTGCTTATCTATACGCCTAATAAATTTTTACTACATGCTGGACAGTGTGAGTTACACATGTCAACTGTCTTGATTTTTTTCTTCGTTCAAGAGTTCTGTTTTAACAAACAGTAAATTTATTCACCTCTCTCCATGATCCTATTAAGACTTGCTTTTAGGTAGGCTTTACTAAGGCAGGATTTTAATTATGAGTCCACTGTAGTGTGATGAACTGTTCCAAAAACTAGCACCTTAAAAACAACAAAAGTTCATTATTGTACTATTTTGAGGACCAGAAATCAAAGTGACAGTGCCCCGTGGTTCTGGTTTAGGGTTTCTTCTCAGGGGAGGGTAATTGAGCTGTCATGTAGGGCTGTAGTCATGTAAGGATTAATTCTGATTGCAGGACATGGGTTCAGACTCACTTTCAGTTTGTTCACTGGCCTTGTCTCATTGCTGGCTCTTGGCTTAGGGGCCTCTTTCCTTCTCCAAGAATTTCTCCATGGGGGCATAAAAGGGATTGGATAGTAAGAGGTGAGCACAGCTGGGGACCACCTGGAGGCTGGCTGCCGGCTGACGCAGGCCTCTGGAGTAGGCCTTATGTGAGCATGGGATACCAAACACTGATGTCGTTGGTATATTATTTTGGCTGGAGTTCTTCATGAAGAGGGACGGTCTTGTGCACTGTAGGATGTTTAGCAACATCCCTAGTCTCCACCCACTAGATGGCAGTAGCATGTCCTAGGATGAGTCAATATTGTCTTTAGTAGACATTGCCCAATCACCTTTTCCCTCATGTTGAGAGCCATTTCTCTAGGGACAAGGTTCTTACTCATGAGATGTGAGAAATCAAGGGAGTTGCCTTGTGCCTTCTACCATGTGAGGACACAGAGGAAAGCTGCCATCTATGAACCAGAAATCAGGCCTCGCATATGCTGAAGATGCCAGCGCTTTGATCTCTACAACTGTAAGAAGCAAATTTGCACAGTTTATAAGCTACCCAGCTACATATTTTATTATCTCAGCTCAAAGGTACTAAGACACATGCATGGTTGAGGTTATTCTGGTATTGTTTCTGGTATCAGGGAGATGGGGACACCCTGGCTTTGATGTTGTGGGGGACAATGCACAGGAAGACACATGAGAAGAGGTACGGTATAGCTTCATGGACAGAGTTCAAAAACAATATTAAGAGAAGCAAGTAAAACAGAATGGCGTTCATAGCCACATACATACACATACACAGTTCCATACAACACGCCACATCGCAGGGACGCAGGTGGCCTTAGGGACAGGTCAGATGCCAAAGCTCCTATAGGAGATGTTGGAGAAGGGAGGACAACAAAGGGGAAATTAAGTTGAAAAGAAAAGTCAGGGGCTTCATGCATCTGAGGTCTGAAGAGTATGGGTTTAGCACACATTGCTGGAGCCAAGGTCTAAATGAATAAATAAATGTATGAGCATATACTTAGTCAAACCAAGTTCTGGGATTTCAAATAAATTCACAAAAGTCACTTCTTCTCATATATATAGGGGCCACTAAATACATGTAGAGAGGAAAACTGAATTGTAATGTAGAAAAAAAGTCTTAAATCATATCATATTCCAGACATCACGATGAATTCCTGATGACTCAAGAAAAGCCCTAAAAATTAAAAGAAAGCCAACTTGATGGCACAGGCCTGTAGTTCCAGCACTCTGGAAAGCTAAGGCAGGAGGACTGCAAGCTATAGCCTAGCGTTGGTAACTTAGCAACTTAGTGAAACCTTGTCTCAAAATGAAAAATGAAGAATAGGATGGGGATGTAGCTCGGTGCCAAGGTACGGGGCTAGATCACCAGCGCAAAAAGAAATAGCAACTGCATGTTGTCTCAACGCTGAGGTGTTTTTCTCTTCTCTTTCTTGTGCTGGGGATCAGGCCCATGGCCTTGCTGTCTGCTGCTCATGCTCGGCCACTGCTCTACCACAGAGCTCCACCCTAGCCCTGTTGCCTCAGCTGTGGGGAAGAAAGTGCTAAGTGATGGTAGTGGCGATGTGATGCACATACTTAGGACGCTCTCTCTGCACGGGGAGCTCGGAGCTGCACAGTGAACTTTACAGGGGTTCTGTTTTTGCTTATGGCTGCTAAATACTACAGGTGAACTTTGCCTTATTGCAACAAGCTTATGTGCCTATAAACCCTTCACAAGTTGAAAACATCCTAAGTAAAAAAATGAACTTCATGCATCCACCATACCAAACATCATACTTCAGCCTCACCTGCCTTCCATGTGCTCAGAACACTAACATTAACCTGAAGATGGCAAATTCACCAAATACAAACCCTACTGTCCGATAAGGTGTTAAACAATATAATTTATTGAATACCTGCACCTCCAAACTGCTGACAGCACAGCACACTGGAGTGCTAGTTGTTTTCCTTGGACCACAGGGCTGGCTGGGAGCTGCAGCTCTGCACTACCACCAAGCGTTGTCCTAGAAGGGATCTGACTCTATTGTGCAAGCCCAGCAGAAGATCCAGATTCAAAATTCAAAGCAGTTTCTATTGAGTGTGTATCATTTCTGCACCACTGAAAAGTCAAAAATTATAGGTTAGTCCATCATAAATCAAGGATTGCTTGTATTTCCATGTGAGGCTCTTGAGTCTTAGAGAGGGAAGTAAGGACCTCACCTGAACTCAAGAAGGGCCAGTGATGTGGGTGCTAGAAAGAACTGACCTAGACAAGGATAAGAGGAAAGGCAAAAGCTTATTCAGGCCAGAGATTGCAGTCAAGAGGGACAGTGGGAAAGTTTCCTAGAGATGAATCGTACCACGAGGATGAGAGATTGCAGTATTCTATAAAGGTTTGAGGATGGGAAAAAGGGTCTAAGAAGCAAATGTGATTGCCTTTTTCTAGATCATCTAGCCCTTATAATACTTCGGGAAGCATCTGCATTGACCTAAAATTAAATGTGTAAAGTTGCTACTTAATGAGATGGTTTCTGTTGGCCTTTAGCTTCAGATAAGGAGGTTGATATCCATTAACTTTTAGAAAAGATGGGTTAGGCCTCATTGGAAGGTATGGATGTGTCTCCCATTACAGGTTTTTGTCTTGTGTTGCTGTGTGGCCTGTGGAGGCTTGGTACTAGCTGGGCAGGGCGGCTTACAAGAGGAGTTCTGCCGTGAAGGGTTTTAACGCGTTTGCTGCCTGTGAGTTCTCGTTACCGCAACCAAGATCAAAAGCAACCATGGTGGGAAATTGCGTGCTCCGTAAAGATGACGAGGAAGACTAACATAAATGGAAGGCTTGTTACAACTTTCATTCTTTAGGACTAAGCGTTCAAAGCAAGCAGAAAAAGAATTTATTTAAAAGAAAACCAAAACAACAATCTAATGATTTAAAAAGGGCTTCACCTTGAAAGGCTTGAAAGAAAACGCAACCAATAATATGTTACTATCTCATAGTCATTAAATTATTTTTAAAAGTATGTTAAATAAAATTCAGTGTTGGTGAGGGTATGGGGAACAGACACTTCCAAGTACAACTGGCAGAAGACAAACGTGTATAGGATGGATATCCACAATTGAGGGTGTCTAGTGCCGTGGTTTCTGCGCTGGACTCTTTGGCCATTCCCACGCAGAGTTTGGCTTTCTCTGTATGACCTTGACTTTGAGATAGCTGTTTTCTCATTCTGTCTTGGGCGTAGCGACCTGCCCAGCCACAGCAGCCTTCTCTGGCCCTGACATAACAGCTTTCCTGGATTCAGCACCTGGCCAACTAACAATGACAACCCTGCACCCCCAGCTGCGACCTGTCTCTCTCAACTACAGCCCCCACCTGCCTGCTCTCCTAACCTCTTGTGCAACCCCACTTTGTCCTCTTCTGCTGAGCCTGCATGGCAGCTAAACAACCCAATGTCTGACCCACGTGCTGACCAGCCCTCCTACACTGAACAAGAGCTTTGTTCACTCAAAGATCAGGGCCTGACGCCTGGACTTGCTACCCAGCTGTAGGTCATGGGGGCAGTAAACTTTCACTGATCGTATCTTAGTTTTGCCCAGGTCCTTCTTTGTCCTAACAGAAACCATGGATAATACTGAACTTTCTATGTGTTGTACCATTTTTTTCTTATACATAGACAATAAAGTTTATAAATTAGACCTGGAAAGAGGCTAACAACAACTAATAATAAAATACAACATTATACTCATTTACTATAAGTGTTTGAAACCTTGGAGTTATTTCTCGTCATTTAGTATTTTTGAGCTGGAGCTTACTGTCCGTAACTGAGCCCATGGGGAGTGAAACTGTGGGTAAGGGAAACAACTGTATCGCCGCAGAACTGAGCAAAACCCCTTTACGCTAAAGCAAAAGTGCGGCAGTGTTAGCGGCTCACTGCTCCCTTAAAATGTATTCGGTTGGGCAGGTGTTGACTTCTTCAGGTGAAAACCTGGCCAGCTCTTACGACCTATCAACTCATATGCAGGTAAAAGGCCCTGCACAGACTCCATGTAAAAATTCGTATATTCTGTTGAAGAGTGATTTAAGCTCCAAATGTTCTGAGGGTCTCATCATGGTGGGGCTGCCTTCTGCTCTTTGCCTCCACATAGAGTCCCCTCCCTTTGTGCCCGGCCCGATCTTGCTTTCTAGGGTGGGCTGCCTTCCTGCCATGGGCCTTGTGGGGTGGCAGAAGCTGTCTTTCCCTCCCAGGGTTTCCTGAAGTTTCCCTGTTGGACTTTTCCAACTTCAGCTTCTCTATGCTAATGATACGCTTTTCTCTCTACCAGCCCCTTCAGCGAGTGTCATTGCCACCTCTGAAATGACAAAGAAATGCACGTTCCAATGGCAGGTGCATTAAAACACATGTGTGTTTGGCTCTGAGTCAGATACTCTGTCCTCAGAGACCTCAGCTTTGTGCCCCCCCCCACCCCAATAATAGTGGCTTGTAAATTCAAAACTGGTTGTAAGAGCAATCATTTCTGTTCTGAGTTATAAAGACTTCTGTTCATCTCAAACAGACTAGGATGATTTAAAGTTTGTAACTCATTCATTTTTCCTAAAGCTAGCTTTTGAATAGGACTATATACCTAAATAAGTGATTTTTTTAAAGCAGGTAGCAAGCGGTGACACAGTTCAGTCTCTGCAGAGCTTCTGTGAGTCTACCTGCTCTTGGCAGGCTGGAGGTCACCAGGTCCCTAAACCTTTGTCTGGTTGGACACAGGAAACACAGGGCAGGGTTTCACAAGGACATGCAGGAACTGTCACAGGTTTTGGAGGGGCACCGGGACCTTGGGCAAAAGGCTAAGAGGTAGGACATGTTCTAAAGGTTCTAGATAGAGGCCTAGAGGGGCACCTGCGTGTCTGTCTCTCCATTATGACGAGCAGCTAAGCACTGTACACCTGTTATTACTGCACTGCTCTTCTGACTGTGCTATGTGCTAGGTGTTGTCATGACCAAGGGTAAGGCTAAGGGCGGCTGGGATAAATCGAGGCCCCTGGGGACACCCTTCATGGACTCGGCTCTGTGTCAGGCACCTGGAGCCTCACCAAGCCTGGCACTGTCCTTGGCCGGAAGGAAGGCCGTGGGCCTGCAGCTCCCACTCCTCCACCACAGTCTCTGCCCTGGTGTCAGCCAGAAGGGTCTGTGTTTCTGGCTAGACTCAGTGCCTGACCTTCAGCAAGCTGTGGTCAACCCGGGGTCCCCCTGGGAGGCTCTAGTCCACATCCATGCACCAGGTGTGGAGGCAGAGCCCTTGCCCAGTGGACCCCACACTTGGTTCTGGTGGGGGTGCTCGCCCACCGCACAGCCCCTGATGCAGTACACGCTATGGACCCCCGGAGGAACTGGCTTCCACCCTGCTCCTGAGGACCACAGAGGACCTTGAACTGGGAGGCGTCTTGCCTCCCCTCGCGGCGTCCCGCCTCCAGGTTCCTCGCGCCAGGCTCCTCTGCACACCCTCCGCAGTCTGCTAAGAGGATGTGAATGTTTTCCCAAGCAATCATGCTGCAGCTAGAGTGTTCTTTCCTGGAACAATGGAGAATTGTGGTCAAACTTGGGACATTCAATCCCTCTCCCGAATTCCTGACGAAAATCCTCCCAGGGTGCCATCCAAGCCTCAGCCTGGCTGAGCTCCACCTGAACCCGCCCGCCAGGCCCCAAACCTGATTGTCCTCCTGGCAGGGTCCCACGCTCTGCCACCTGCCCGCCTTGGCACAGGGGCTGCCCAGGGCTACCCAGAGCTCCCCTGCAGGCTCCAAATGCGTGTCTGTGCTCTTCTGAAGTCGCAGGCCGTTTTGTGCCACACCAGGCTCCTCTGGGCACGGCTCCCTTGCTCGGTATGAAGGCCTCATCCGTTATGTAAATGGAGTAGAGACATTTTTGTGGTACCGGGACCGAAGTATGAAGATGGCTTTTCGGAGCGGCTTTAACAACTCCCTTAACCCTCGTGGGTACAGTCGGTCTCAGGGCACCAGGATGGCGCTCTTGCTCCTTCCCACCAGCCTGGAGGGCAGCCCTTCCTGGTCTTGGACCTTTGCCTGTGGGTGCGACATTCCTGATCCCTGTGTCACTGCAGGGTCGCTCCCCTGAGGTCCACCGTCGCCCATATCTCCCGTGGGACCTGGCGGCGTGGAGGTGGCTAGTCTGGCTGGTAGCTGTCTCTGCAAACAGCCCAGCTTGGAGCCGGCCCTGTATCTGGGCTGGATCCGCACCCACCTCCAGCTGGGTTCAGCTCCCTCTGGCAGCCCCTCCTCTTCTACACCTTCCTCCACTTGGGGTCCCCCCTGTCTGTGTCCCCCCAGCTAGGCTTCTCTGCCTCTGCCCCATCCCCCAGCTGGGCTCCTCTCCTCCCGCCCCCTTCCCCGGCTGTGGTCCTCCGGTCCTCCCTGCACACAGGAACAGGAAGGGCTTCCAGGCTGGGCGAGTCTGCACTCTGGGACTTCTGCAGCCATGGTCTACTATAGCCCCCAAGCGACGCCCTTGGGACCAGACAGGGACAATATTTTGAGAGGAGGTGAGCCCCACCTTAAAGAGACACCGTGGGTATTATGCAGAAAAGCCTTTTCTTTCTCGGTGCCCCGCTTCTCAGCGAAGCCTCCCCTGAGTTCCTTCCATCCCTCAGCACTGCCAGAGCTGCGCCCACTTCCCAGTTCCGGGAATGACCCGGCAGCTCCTGGCTGAGGAGAAGCCCCCTGAATGTGGGCCTTTGCCAGCCTCTGGCTCTGCTTTAGTCTTCCAGCCCTCCTGGCTGCCCTGTGCCCTCTTGGACTGGCTGGCCACTTGCCTGGACTCCTGTAGGGCCTCTTACCTAACTTCCTGCTCAGGTTCTGCCCCCGTGCCCTTGCCAGCTCGAAGGCTTTGTCTTAGTCTGTTTATGCTGCTATAGGAAACAATCGGAGACTAGGTAATTATAAGGAACACAGACTGATTTCTCACAGTTCTGGAGGCCGGACAAGTTCAAGACAGTCATCAGGTTTGTCTAGTGAGGGCTGCTTTCAGTTTCCAAGATGGCTCCCTGGTGCTGTGCCCCTGGGAGGAGGGGAGCGCTAGGTCCTGGCAAGGTGGAAGGCAGGGGCAAGGGAGCCAAGTGCGCTAAGACTTTATTTCTCAACAAGGAGCCTTCGGGAGCTGTTCATCTCCTAAAGGCTTCGACTCTTCCTAGTGGCCATTAAGTTTCAACCCCTGAATTTTGAAGAGGACACATGCCAAACACAATATTCTACCCCTGCTCACTCTAAATTGTCCTCTCACTTTCAAAATAACACATATTCCATCCTAAGAGCTCCACAAATCTCAACGTATCCCAGTATCAACTCAAATGTTAAAGATCTTGAGTCTCATCCACATTGGATATGGGTAAGACTCAAAGTATGATTTGTCCTGAACAAACTTCTTGTCAGCTGTTAGCCTGATGGGAACCAAATTGTTGTGGCACCTGAGGGACCCTGCCACCAGGCTCAGTATACGCGGTAGTCCCTCCCTCACCTATCATGGGAGCTTATACCGAACCATATTCTTCTCTAAGCTTCTGACCGCTGTGCTTCTGATCCACAGCCCTATGACCTCACAGCCTCCACGAAGAAATGTCCCCCAAGCCTTACATTCAGTCAAAAAGCACTAGAAAGGGACGTGAATGACCTCTATCAGGCCGACTCCCCCCTATGTAGCAGGGCAAGGCACTGCATTTGATTGACATTTCCCTTTTAAGCCTTGGCTGGACAGTTTTCCAAAGAGGGCAAGGACAGGGCAAGGTTGGGTGGGATAGAGCAGGGGCAGTCCCGCACGTCACTGCTCCACTCCACTCCTACATCCAGGAGGCTCACAGCTCTCCAGATGCAGGGAAGACAAAGAAACCCATCAGTAAACCTGCGGTCATCACACCTGCGGCGATGACCATACACCTGCAGTGGGCAATCCCTGTACCCGGCGCTTTAAACTATCAACTCTACGCAGGTATGAAGCATCCCATAGACTTAGTTATCCCATATTCTATATAGGGAAACTAAGGCTTGGAGACATAAAGTGACACTGAGAGACTCACAAGGCACCAGCCTAGCAGGCGTTGGACCCTTCTATCCAAAAAATATTGCCTCCCATGGACAAGAACATATAGAAAAAGTCTCAGAATAGAATACAATTGAAGCAAAATTCCTAAAAGAAAATGAAAATAAATTAGCCCTTTGAAATGAGCTGACAGCTTCCTCAAGAAAAGGCAGTATACAACAAGAAAAGAACTACAACAATTTTTGAAAAGTTGAAAGTGGAGGACTAAATAGAATTAGCTAACAGAGTAAACAAAGCAGGATAATCAAAGAGGATAATTAAAGTATGTGAGTCCCGGTGAGCAGACGGGAAGGACTGGAATCTGCCTACTGCAGACGAGCTGGGCTGTGCTCCCGCATCCCTGTCCTCTCTGTGGGGCTCCGTGCCCAAGGGAGGCTTATGGCCAGCCAGGCACCCTGGTTCTGTAGCTGGGCACTCAAGCACACAGGTTGATGGCATGGGCAGCTCTGGGGTGTCAGGCTGTCAGCCACATCTGGGATCTGTGTCCTCTTCACTGCTTCTCTACATCCATTGGGACAATGCCGTGTGCTGGCCCTCTGTAGAGCACCCAGCACACACCTGCAGACAGACCGATGTCCAAGCACACCCGCTCCCTGTGCAGACAGGACGTCCTATAGTTTACCCCAATCAAAGAGGATTAACTGCCACGGGGTGGTGGTGGTGCTGCAGAGAGCGAGCGAGCGAGCCCAGTGGTGGCTTCCCTCATGCCTTTCTTAGCCTGTGGGGGTCTGTCTCTGGCCAGTGTGTGAGTCCACTGGGGCTCTGGAATCTGCCAGACCTGCTGCATCCTGGGCAGAGACTAACGGCTTAGTGTCTCTGCACTGGGCTCTGGCGTGTGAGAGCTGTGTCTCCTCAGGAGCTGCAAACAAGGGGATGTGCGTGTTGTTGCTGGGATACCATGGAGCTCAAGGAAGCTTGGCCCAGCTGCTCACTGGCAATGGAATTGATTTTTTTTTTTTTTAACTAAAGGGCTGAGCTGTTTCTGTGGTGCTGTGGTGCCTGTGTCTGGGCAGGCCTGGGGTCTGGGAGCTGGGACTGGCTTCGGTGACCAGAGGGCTGGGATATGAATGCTGAAAGGGAAGCCTCTGGGGGTGTGCTGGCATAAGGGGCAGCCCTCTGTAGTCACCACCTGCAGCTGGCACCATCTGTGCTGGCCACAGATGTACTGTTTATTGCTTAGTACATGTTTGATTGATTATTACATATTGTATACATGTGTTGATAACACATATCCTGTTATCCATTGATAACACATTGTATTCCATAAATACAAACAATTATTATGTGTCAGTTGAAAATAAGAAGAGAAGCCAGGCCCAGTGGCACAGGAGTGTAATCCTGGCACTCTGGGGAGGCTGAGGCAGGGGGATTGCTAGTTCCAGCCTAGCTTGAACAAATTAGTAACTTACTGAGGCCCCATATCACAAAAATAAGGGCTTCTGGTCAAGATGGTGGCAGAGTAACAGCACTGCACAATATCTCCTCATGGACCCACTTGAAAAGTTGAGAATATAGCCAAAAACTACCTGTTCAATGTAGCTAGAACAGGGAGGAGCACGCCAACAATTGAAAGGAGGCTATGGGAAGGTCAGAAACCCCCCAAACACACCAGAAGGAGAGGTAACAGCAGCACAGGAAACAGCCCCAGGCTGACTGCAAACGCCTGGGAGCTGCAGGTATTCGATGCGGGAGGAAAGCCCTCCTGGAACCTCTGACCAGAGACAGAAGAGAAAGGAGAGCCCCAACAACTGAAAAGAGACCACAGGAAGGACAGAAATCTCAAAGACATGTTGGAAGCGCAGGAAAACAGCAGCCATCTGAGTACAGCCCTGAGCTGCCAGCATCTGCAGACAGAAGAAAGCCCAGAGACTGAATCCTCAGACTGAGGAAAGCATGGTTCCCAGAGAAGTGGGAACTGACAGCAGCTGGCAGCCTCAGCCTCCTGAAATAGGCCTGCGGTGAGTGCATACTATAAATGCAATGTGAGCTCCTCCTAGAAAAGGCCTCCTGGAGCCCAGATCAGAAGCAATGATTGGCAGCCATAGCAGGCAATGATGTAAACAGGAGCCACTTAAAAAAAAAAAAAAGAATCTAAGACTGAACTGATTAAATTTAAACACAGCTCAGATGAGAACATTAGGGCTTTTGCGGGGGGAGGGTCACTTTTAAACAGCGCCTAGGAAGAAACTAGCACAAGAGACAGTTGTGGAGAGGGAAGGCTGCCAACCCTGGGAACAGCTTGGGTGTAGTGGGAGCACCTCTGAGGTTGGAGAGCCCCACCCTCAGGGGAGGGAAGCCAGGACAGACAGAAGAGATTTGCTGAGGGGGCTGGGGGTGGGCAAGGCACCTCAGAGGCCGCTGGACTGTTATGTCATCCCTCACTACCTACTCTTAGCACAGAACTCAGAGGAATTTTGGCAGTCACCCCCCAACACCCTCATAGCCATTCAAAGACACCTCTCAGCTAGGCCTTTAGAATGAACAAGACAAGGCAACAGGACAGCCAAAGAGATGTCTGAGACCCCAGAAATTAATGTCATGGACCCTGAAATAGTGGAATTCATAGGGAAGGAAATTAAAAAGCAAATAAATGAGTCAAACATCCAGTTCAAACAAGATATCCTCAAAGAAATACAAGCAATGATCAGGAGGCTTAAAGAGGAATTTACTAATTAAATAGTGGTCCTCATGGATACAAAGCTCACTGAGCATATAGAAGCCACAAATAAAAAGTTGGCTGAGATAAATAAGGAAATGCAAGATGTGAAGGAAAATTTGATAGAAAAGTAGGAGCTACAAAAAGAAATCTAGCTGAAATTCAGGACATGAAAAATACATTTGAAACCAGGGGAAGTTGACTTGAACATTTTAAGGACAGAATTTCAGATCTGAAGACAAGGCTGAGAAACAACTGCCGTAATTAGACACAACTCCAAAATTAGAAATGAGCAAAGTAGCTGGATACAACAGCTGATGGATGATTCAAAGAGAATCAATCTCAGAATTATGGGTGTGGGAGAAAGAGCAGAAGATAACACCAAAGGCATAAAGAATTTATTCACTGAAATTATATAAGAAAATTTCCCAAATCCAGGGCGAGAAATTAATTTTCAGGTAAAATAAGCTTAACAGAGATTTCTGGTCAAGATGGCAGCTGAGGAACAAAGCTGCACAATGTCTCTTTGTGGAACCACTTAAAAAGTTGATAATACAGTCAATAGCTGCCTATTCAACGTAACTAGGACAAGGAGGAGTGGCCCATCAGTTGAAAGGAGGCCGGCGAAGATCAGAAGTCCTGAAGGAATATTGGAAGAGGAGAAAAAAACAGCAGCCCAGAAAGCCGCCCCAGGCCGACTGCAAACAGCTGGGAGCTGCCAGCATCTGCAGGTAGAGGAAAGCCGGCTTGGAGTCTGGAATCTCTGACCAAGCTGGGAGAGGAAGGTGTGCCCCAAAACTGAAAGAAGGCCACGGGAAGGTCAGAAATCCTGAAGACATATTGGAAGTGGAGGGAAACAGAAGCCTGCTGAGTGCAGCCCTGAGCTGCTGGCATCCACAGAAGGAAGGAAGCTTGGAAACTGAAACCTCAGACTAAGGCCTTTCAAGTGAAGTCCCTCAACAACAGAAACATGGGAAGAAGACATGGCAACAGGACACACAGAGAAGCCTGAGACCCCAGAAACTAATGTCATGGGCCCTGAAATGGTAGAACTCATAGAGAAGGAAGTCAAAAAATGAATAAATGAGTTGAGCATCCAGTTCAAACAAGGTATTCTCAAAGAAATGCAAGCATTGATCAGTGGGCTTAAAGAGGAGCTTACTAAACAAACCGTGGACCTAAAGTTAATAAAGCTTACTGAGCACATAGAAGCCACATATAAAAAGTTGGCTGATGTAAACAAGGAAACCCAAGGTATGAAGGAACATTTTAATAAAGAAGTAAAGACTTTGAAAAGAAATCTAGCTGAAATTCCCTATATAAAAACTCATTTGAAAGCAGAGGAAGTTGACTTGAACATTTTGAGGATAGAATTTCAGACCTTGAATACAAGGCTGAGAAAACCAATGCTATAATTAGGCATGACTCTAAAATTAGAAATGAGCAAAGTAGATGGATACAACAGCTGATGGAGGATTCAAAGAGAGCCAATCTCAGAATTATAAGTGTGGGAGAAAGAGTAGAAGACAGCACCAAACGTATGAAGAATTTATTCACTGAAATCATACAAGAAAATTTCCCAAATCTAGAAAAAGAAATTAATTTTCAAGTACAAGAGTCCTATAGCATACCAATAACCTCAACCAGTGAGACTTGTCAAGACACATCATAATCAAAATCTCAGAAATACAATAGGAGAGAATATTAAAAGCAAGAGAAAACAGACATTATTCTACCAAAGAAAACCTATTTGGATTACCAGATTTCTCAATGCAAACTTCAAAGGCCAGGAGAGCCTGGAGCAAAATCTTCCAAGCTTTAAAAGACAGCAAATATCAACCCGGGTGGTTGTACCCTGAAAAATTAGCCCAAAGATTGACCTTGAGAGCTTGTTTGGAGGGTCTAGCAGGGGAGTGGAGCTACTCATATACCCTTGACTGCAGAACTGTCCTCTTCGACCAAGTGTGCAGTTTCAGGAGAAATGCACAATGGAGCGGTGACAAAGGAAGAGGACACCCACCTAGCCCGCCAGATCAGTGGAATCAGCCCTGGTGATTGATGGGGTGACATATGTCTCAGCCAGATTGTCCCCACATCCTATCCCTGAACACTGAAGAAATAAAAAAATTTCAAGACCAAGAATCCCTAAAGAAATCCGCAACCATTATCCCAGCATTGCAGAAAATACTTGAAGGAATCTTTGAGAGAGACAGAGAGACAGGCAGCACCAAAAAACATGGAAGAAACGAAACATCTAAAGAGAAAGTATAACAAAAAAATAGACTGGTATTTGAATGCTTTGATTGGTATCCTACTATAACAGCACCAGCTTTCTCATAAAATCTGCAAAACGTCCCCCATAATTATTATTTTTAATAGTACAGTAGTTTACAAATCATAATAATTATATTTAACATGGGGAATTGGTATAAAAATCTTTAAAAATATGTGTGCATGAATTTATGGGTGGATAGGTAGATAAAATGATAAACCAAATCTGGCAAAATGTTAGTAATTACTGAAATGTGAGTAAATAATTTATGAAAGTTTAAAAAATTCTGGAATAACTAAGTATGCCATTGTATCTATTGCTTATGTGGAATTTACTTTTGTGATTTAGACTTAAGTTTGTTTAATGTAGCAATTCACTTTTTCAGTCTTTGATGTAAATTTATCCTAAGAAAACTGATCGATGTAATAATAACTTGAGTGTCTTTTGAATGTATAAACATTTACCTTTCAGTGCTCAGCTAAGAAATTTAAAATTTACCTTCTCTCTTTTTTTCTCACATTTTCTAGCCTTATGAATTTCATTGCTATAGGTTTTTTCTTATGTGGACTGGTGAGTGAGGCCATGTTAAAGAACCTCAACAAA
The DNA here is from genome assembly GCA_004027205.1 of Ctenodactylus gundi. Classification (NCBI taxonomy): domain Eukaryota; kingdom Metazoa; phylum Chordata; class Mammalia; order Rodentia; family Ctenodactylidae; genus Ctenodactylus; species Ctenodactylus gundi. Next base: position 371,767 of record PVKB01001269.1, read on the forward strand.
GATACAGAAAAAAAAAAAGAACTTTTGGCAAATCGTCCCAATAAAGCACTCTGTGAACTCAGAGAAGAGGCATCAAGATTTGGCCACTGCAGCTCATTCTAGGATGGGAAGCTGAGCTAAAGAGAGGTGATCTGAATGGAGAAATGAGTCGCATGTGGAAGGCTGAATATGTTAAACATCACATGGTTTCTCTGATTTGGGAAACCCAGAACACAGGCATTCTATAGAACCAGATGGGTGTGATAGTGGGAGCTGGGGCGGGGGGAATGGGGAGGGTTTGTGAAGGTGATGGGATATATATGTGCACAAAATACTCAAGTTCATTGTAGACATTATATATCACATATATGTATTAAATTGATAAAAATGGGGAAAAACAAAAACAAAACTAAACAATAAAAAATAAGGGTTGGGGTTATAGCTCAGCATGAAGGCTCCAGGTTCAATCTCAAGTGCCACAAAAAAGGGGGAGACAATAACGTAGCCACAGCTATGGCCAGGTGAGACAGCGCTGCGGCCGAGTGACCCGGGGTACTAGCCTTTACCTCTCTCAGCCTCAGTTTTCTTATCTGTAGCATAGGTGTGAGAAATGCAGTTCATAAGCCGGGTATGGTGGCACATTCCTGTAATCCCAGCATTCAGGAGGCCGAGGCAGAAGGACTACTGTGAGCTTGAGGCCAGCCTCAGCTACATAGTGAGTTTAGGACTCGCTTGGAGTATGGAGCAACACGCTATCTCAAAAAAAATTCCAACCTCAGAGGGTTATTGAGAGAATTATATGAGATAAAGGACAAAGCACTGAAGACTGTCGTCTCACTTGAGTAAGTGCTCAACAATTGTTAGGAGCTGAACTGTATTTATCCCCCAGTTCATAGTCTGGCCTTATGTCCCAATACTTCAGACTTGAACTGTATTAGGATATAGGGTCCTAAAAGAGATAATTAAGTTAAAATAAGAGAATAAGTTTTTGCGTTCTGGGTCCTCACTCCGTGGGGTTCTGTTGCGGCAGTCCTGACACACATATGCAATGGTTGACTATGGTCTCTCAGCCCAGGGCAAGTCCACAGAAGGCTTTGGGGAGTTTGGGCACCCAAGGCAAGGTGACCACGAAAAGTGGCTGTGGCAAGATTAAACCTCACCTGAGCTGGCGTGTCGAGGGTCCTCTGTATCGAGGGGTCACTGGGCCTCCTGGAGCAGAGCTGTGACACTGGTCACTCCTCCCAAGGAGCATCAGGACTCTGCCACTGCTGCACGTGAGTGGGTCATTTACATGTCATCACATTGCCACCTGTACCTTTGCTTATTTATTTAATAGAGCCTTGCGCCCGCTGGGCGAGTGCTCTGCCCTGAATCGCTCTCAGCTCTGCCATTTGCATGCTTCGTCTGGCAAACATGAGCAGGAATTACACGTCCTTTAAAGCCCAGGTTTCATACATGTCTGTTGGGTCTCGCTTTTTCACTGTGTTTTGCAAACTAAATTTCATCTGCTTAATTAAGAGAGATAGAGAAAGGAAGAAGCAAGAGGAGAGAAAGAAAGAAAGAAAGTGAGATAGGAGAGAGGGAGGGAGAGAACAAACTCCAGATGGTGGCGTGCGGGACCGCCCCTGAGAAGCAGCCCCGCTCGGTGACTGGTGTGCCGTTGACAGGACACTTGCTGCGTTCCTTCCTGACATTTCGCCATCACACATGACACTGTAGGGCACAATCTTGCACAGGCCCCTTGGGCACACGGGCAAGATTTTTCTTGCCAAAGTAGAGACGAAGAACCGCTGTCTCGTGGGGCATGTGGAGTGCTAGTTTTAATAGACTTTTGTTTTAGGCTCATCTTTTAAATGATGTCCTGAAACTCAGAGGAGCAGACCAGTGGGACCTCTTGTCTCAGCACCTGCAACGGAGGAGAGACCCGGCATCTCCTATGGCGGGTCAGTGCAGGGTGCTTTATGAGGGGGGATACGAGACCCCACTACAGTTCCCCACATGGTGTGGGAGGGCCTGAGGGTGAGCACAGAAGAGACTATCTCTTCCAGGGTATGGACAAAAGAAATGAGGAAGGCACCAGGTGCTTGGAATTGGGAGAAAAAAATACTAAATTTTGGCCTGCTCCCCTCCCCCACCTCTGAATTCCACAGCCGGGCTCTGGGGATAGGGAGCCCCAACATTCAGGCTCCTACCTCTTCTTCCTCTGAAGGTACCAAGTTGATAATGGTCACACTAGATGCGTGAACCTAGAGCAAGGCCAGAAACTGCCTTTTTTTCTTTATGGTTTTCTTGTATGAAGCAGAATCCCCATGACAACGAGATAAGGAATTCCAGCCTGTCACTAGGCCTTCAGCTCCCCCTTGTCTGTTGTGGGGAGGCCCACATGGGCCCATCAGGTGCACCCGCCTTCGTCACTCTCGTTGCTGGACACGGTACCTGATACCCACAGACTAAGGGAGGAGGGGGTTAATTCAGCTTGCATTTTCAGAGGTCATGACCCATGCGCAGCGGGCCAGCAGTGGCTGGACAGCTGGGCAAAGGAGGGTTGCTCATCCCATTTTGGCCAAGAAGCAGGGAGAATGAGGAAGAGGTGGGACAAGAAGATATCCTTTCAGGTCACACACCCAGTGACCCACCCACCAATCAGACCCCACCTCTTAAAAGCACATGAAGTCATCAGCGTATGAATTCTTTGATGAGTAGAGCACTCCACGGTCCAACTACCTTCTACAAATGAGACTTTGGGGAAGTTTTAGACTGTAACTTAAGACCCCCAGAAAATGACCTAAGATTCCAATGTGTCCAGACAGATTTTAAGGGCCAAGTTATCCCAGAATCATATTCACTCTGCAGCAACGAGGAGGATCAGTTTCCTGAGGCTGGCAGTGCCACTCCCATGTGAGGAGTGACAGGTGGCAGCCACTGTTCCTCATAGGCAGGCCTCTGGCAAGGCGAACAGGCCCTGTGACTTTTTGCCTTTTCTCCTCTTGAATGGGTAGGACTGGGCCAGGAATTAGAGGTGGAAAAATTCCAGGTGAAAGACATTGTAGGCAAGGTGGAAAGGTGGAGTGTCTTTCAGGATTAGGTTCTGTCCAGAGGGCTGCTAGTTAGAGCTGAGCCTGCAGGCTGGAGGTCAGACCCTGACCCCGGCTCACCTGGGGCAGAAGGAGTCAGGGAGGGGAGGAAACAGGGTGAACTGCAGTTTGGTTTGCAAGGCAAGAAGGCTTCTAGGTGATCTGAGGTTGAGAGGCAGGAAGGAGGACTCGCTTGGCCTTGCTAGAGTACTACTGGGCAGGAGACCAGAGAAGCAAGTGGCCTGAGACATCAACCCAACATGACCAACAGGATGCGTAACATGCACATGGCAGTCTCTAGCTATGGAGTAGCAAGGCACTGTGCAGAGCTGGCCCCAGAGGCCATCCTGAGTTTCCTGGGCAGCAAGCCTGCTGAGCCAGGCTTTTCTGTTTGCTATCCAGAAGGGCTGCACCCACCTGCAGCAGTATCTGCCTCTCTGCCTGGCCTGGGATGTCCCTCAGGCCTGTGTACTCCCTGCCAACGAAGTCGCCCTCGCGTGTTCCCTGAATGAAGGAGCATCTTGCTGGCTTGCTGGGCACCTCCGCTGCCTAGCAAAGGGAAGAAGTGTGCTCTGGTGGCCTCTGGCTCTGTGGGAGACGGAGAAATTGGCTGGAGCTGAGATTTAGAGTGGCCTGTGCAGCTAGGTGGACTCTGATGTCACCTGGTGAGGGAGGTGCCAGGGAACGTGGAAGCCGTTTGGGACAGAAATGTGGCCTTAGTGCCTACCAGCTGACTGTGCCAGAGCTGCTATTATGGAGAAAGGACCTGGAATGCTGAGCCAACCCTGTGACCCTGTACCAAGCTTGGGGTTAGAATTATCACGTTGGGGGCAGAGCAAAGGCTCCTGGTAGGCGGGGTCCTGGCCCTCCACCTGTGACAGACAGGGCAAGGAGCGTGGAGAAGGGCTGCTACCTGGTGGGATTTCAGCACTATAACTGGCTCAGGATCTGCTGGCTGCCCTTTCGTGGAGACTTTGGGATCATATATTGCAAATTCTGTTGCCCCCCTATCCCAGCCAAGAGATCTGGGAGGACAGAGGCCTGGGAACCTCAGCCAGTGGAACCACAGTGGCCACCCTTGGGCTCCGGCCACTCCCTGCATGTCAGACTGTGGCCTGGATGTCCCTCTTTGGACTGTGCAAGAGAAGCACCAGTTCTAGGATCCATGTGAATCTCTATGGATCAGGACCTAGGCTTGCTCGTAAAAACATCAAACCAAACCAAACCAAATCAAACCGAAACTACACTGGGTGGCTCAAACAGCAAATATATTGTCTCATAGTCCTGGAAGCTGGAATTCAAAGGTCATGGTGTCAGCTGGGGTGGTTTCTTTGGAAAGCTCTCTCTTTTGCTGGTAGATTGCCATTTCTTGCTGTCTCATACCATGGCCACCCTTTCTTATGGAAAAGTCTGTGTCCAACCTCCATTTCTTATGTGGACACCAGTTCGTTGGGTCTACCCATATGGGTCATTTTGTCATAGTTACTTCTTTAAAGGCCCTACCTGCAAAGATGTCTATTCTGCAGTACTAGGGATCAGGATTCCCACACATGAACTTAGCAGGAGGAAGTGTGTATCACCAGATGTCCTAGTGTATAAATATTGGCCTTCTTTTTAAATATTTTGAAGCTCTTTAGGGAGCAAACCAACCCATTCCGGAGCTGGATTGTGCTAGAGAATGGCTTGCCTGAAGCTTCTGATTTCAGGTGTGACCTCAGTCCCCTCAGCCTCCCAGACCTGCTGGACATGATCAGGAACAGGAGACTTTAGTCCCACTCATTGAGTGGATACCCTATGTGTGGAATTGGGCTCTGAGACTTACCCCAGGAAAATGATATGGTGTCTGTGGTTGGAGGCTGAAGAGAGGCCAAGAAACAGTTGGAAGGAAGAGGGATAACTGAGCAACTCTTATGTATAGGGTGACGTCCCAGGTCCATGAGACACCCTCTGCCTCATCTAGGGCCCACCCAAGGACTTCCCTGGAGGTCTGTGCAGAATGTGGTAGGTACTCAGGTGGTTGAGAGCCTGGTACATGAAGGGACAAGATGGGGGCAATGTCAGGGTAGGGCTGGACTGCATGGGTACTGGCACCACCAGGCAACAGGGTTTTGCAAGGGTAGAAGGCAGAAGGGCACATCTTCTTGTTTGATTGGATTCTTGGAGTCCAAGAGCATGGCACCGGCTTCTGGTGGGACCTTTCTGTGGTATCCGGACATGATGGAGGGTACCACTAGTCAGAGTGTGTTTGTGTGTGTGTGTATGTGTGTGTGTGTTGGTACTGGGGATTGAACCCAGGGTGTTTTCACTGAGCTACATTCCCAGACCTTTTTCATACTTATTTTTTTTAAATTTTCGGACAGGGTCTTAACGAATTGCTAAATTGCCCACACTGGGCTTGAACTTGTGATCCTCCTGCCTCAGCCTCCAAGAGTGTTGAAATTATAAATATGTATCACCATGCCTGGCTTCTTTTCTATTTTTTGCTTTGAAAGTTATCAATGCTATTATCTAACTCTAATCACCTCCCAAGACTTAACCTCAAATGCCATTAGTACATCACTTTGAGGGTTAAGTTTCCAGTTCAAAAAATTTGGGGGGAACACATTCAAGCCGTTTCCACTCTAACAGTCACTTAACATCTCAAACTCACCTCTTTTCAGAACCTTTAGATGCCCAGTCCAGAATATTTACCAACATTTCTCTTTTTTCCCATTTTATTGATATGTATATGTGCAAAATTTAAGGTTAACAATGGAGTTGAGCCTTTTATGCACATATGTATCTTGTCAATGTGACAAGGGCTTTCCCACTCTCCTTTTGTCCCTCCCCCTACCCTCCCCTTCCTCCTCCCCTACCGGATCCCCGTTTCACTTTGTTTTTCATTTTAAGTTCCATAGGGGTTGTGATCTGGGTCTCTCATATCAGAGAGATCATTCGATGTTTCACCTTCTGCTTCTGACTCACTTCACTGAGCATGATGTTCTCAAGTTTCTTCCATTTGCCTGTAAAAGCCTCCACGCTGTTGGACTTTATTGATGCATAGTATTCTGTTGTGTATAAGTACCACAATTTGTGTATCCACTGGTCTGTTGATGGGTATTTTGGTGACTTCCATATTTTAGCTATTGTTAGTTGTGCTGCTATGAACGTGGGTGTAAAATATCTCTATTGTGTGTTGTTTTGACCTCTTTTGGATATATTCCCAGAAGGGGTGTCGCTGGATCGAAGGGGACATTTATTTCTAGTCTTTTGAGAGCTCTCCATACTGCTTTCCAAAGGGGTTATACAAATTTACATTCCCACCAGCAGTGCAGGAGGGTTCCTTTCTCCCCGCAGCCGCAGCCACGCCAGCACTGATTGCTACTTGACTTGTTGATACAGGCCATTCTCACTGGGGTGAGATGGTATCTTAGCATTGTTTTGATTTGCATTTCTCTTAGGTATTTGCCACCATTTCACCTGCTGTCAGTGACTACCTGAAACATTCACAAGTGAGGGCCACCTGAGAGAGATGGCACTGCAGGTTGCCACTGTGGGCTCTCCCCCCTCCCCCGCCCTTTAGATTCTGTGCTCCTTGCTGCATGTGGGGAGTCTCCTAGCGGCCATTTGCTGTTAAAACCTCTTTAGCTGTCAGGCCATCCTCTGGGGTAGGACACCATATGAAAGGACGCTTTGTTGGGGTCCCACCTCAGCCTTCCACCCAGTGCTCAGGTCTCCCATGTCTTGGACCTGCTGCTGAGAGGAGGTCACGTCCCTGAACCACCTCGTGGTCTCCGACTTTTTCCGGCAGGATTCTGGTACTATTACTGTGATTCTCTCTCCCAGTCTTCTAAGAGGAAGAACCAACAGGACCGATTCCTTGGGTTGAATTGTATGAAGGGAAGGGAAGAGGCACTTCTTAGAATCCTGCCTGAGCATATAGGACCATTTCTGGAGCTGGGGACCACAGGAGGAGGTGGACCTTCAAAAGATGAGGTGGGGGCAGGGAGGATCCCCCCAAACTCCAGTCTCATGCATGGCTCAGTGCACTCTGAGGCTAAGCTTTCCAGCCCTCTGTTTAAGATCTGTCACATCCCTTGGAATAGGGCCCATTGCTCATGGAACTGGTTCTGGTTCATGCCCTTTGAGATCTCGTCTCTGTTCCATTCATTTCTTCTTGGGGTTTCCATTACCTTTAAAACTTTTCTCACTTTGACATCACCTAATTTGGTTATTGTTGCTTTTGTTGTCTCTGCTTTCCGAATCTAATCCACACAATCCTCGTGTATATCAGTTTCTTGGAGTGTTTCCCTTATGTCTTTTTCCAGTAGTTTCACATTTCAGGTCCTAGGTTTAGGTCTTTGTCCCTCTTGAGTTGATTTTTCTATATTCTTCTGCATGTGGACAACCTACTCTATCCTTTCTCTAAGGTATGTTTTTGGCATCTTTGTAAAAAAAGAAGCTGGCAAAAAAGAGATGATCTTTGTATCAGATACCCACAGTATCCTCTAATTAATGCTCACTTATAATGCTTACTCAGGCTTTTATTAGATCACTCAGAATAGAGCTTAAAGGACTGAGAAAATCAGCAAGGCCAGGTGGCTGAATTCACCAATAGGGAGAGGGAAGCCTGAAGAAGTGGCACGCATGCCTACTGTCACTGTCAACTGGTGACAGAGCTGGGGTTAAGGTGAAACTCCTGACTTTCAGTCGAGGTGTCTCATTTAGAGGTATTTAAATGGAGCGTCTAGGCCACAGCCTCTGGCCAATCTGTAGCCCCTGGCGCCGCTCTGCCCTCATCCCTCTTCACCGACAGGCACTTTCTGTGTCTGATCTGCTCATCTTGGACTGTGTCACTCAGAGCTCGAACTCATCTTGGGCTGTTACTCAGAGCCTTCTGAGCCCCTCCTCCGCTGTCCCTGAAGGCCGTCCCTTCCGCCTCTCTCTTTTCCAGCCAAACGCCAATTTTTCACCCGTGCTCAGAGTTCACAGACCAGGACATCTTTTCTGACCCATCTTCCTCAGGGCCCACAGGGGTCTTTGGACACACAAAACCATTGCTCAGCTTCTTGTGTGGTCAGGAGACGCAAATTAAACCAAGCAGGCTGTGTTCATGTACGAGACTGGCAAAAATCAAGATTGAATCCCAAGTGACATTCCAAGTTGGCAGGAACGCGGGACAGGGCCCTTCTTAGACATTACGGAAGACTTCTGGTAGACTGTTTGGTGGTGTTTTCTTAGCCTACAAGGTGTATTAGTTCTATTATAACCCATAATCCCACTTTAGGGGTTTTCACTCTATGGATATAAGGGCACTGGTACACAATAAAGCAAGGATGTTATTACAGGGTTGTTGGCAAACACACACACACATGTGCTTGCACACACACACACACACACAACTCACTCACCTACAAACAACCAAACATGTCAATAAATAATAGAGTGGTTGAATAAATTGTGCCTATAGGCTTTTAAGCTGCTACTATAAACTGCTACTATTCTGAATGAATGGTATGATGAATTAAAAGTACCATAATTATTTGTTGCCAGTATATATGGTACAATTCCTTTTTGATTATTTTAAACAAACTCCCAAAGATCTTGACATGTCCATGCGGTAGGGGGTGGGGTTGGCTTGAGCCTAGGGTCACCAGGAGGTAAGAATAGGTAATAGGGAAAGGTGACAAGAAAACTCCCCGGTTTTGAGTTTCTAAGACCAGATTGTGAAAGGGAGATACATCCAGTGGGGCTGGGGTGAGGGTCATTGTGGGGCTAGCACCAGGCTGACTTGAATCAAGTTGTCCCAAAAGCTGCGTATGCAGTGTCAGGTATTTGTCATAGTGACACGCATTAGTTTGGGTTCTTTCCAAAGGCAGAATTTATAAAAATTATAACAAAAAGGGTTTATTCGGAAGGCTTACTAATCTGAAGACAGAGGCCGCCTGCATATGCGAGAATTGGAGTGTTTGATGGCTGCTCAGCCACAAAGTAGAACTCCTACCTGGGACTGCAGGACAGCCAGTGAAAGTCTGCTGCAGATCTCGGTTGTTCAAAGAACAACAACAGCAGACCGGAGACTGGAGAATGGCGACCGAAGATCAGTGATGGCAGACAGGTGCAAGTCCAGCCTGGAGTGAACCTGTGATGAAGACCTGCAGCGTGTAGCAAGTTGGTGTCAGTAGCCAATTGTGAAGGCGAGAGCCTTCCCAGAGGAAGAAGCTGGAATAGTCTTTCTTCTTCCTTTTGTACCTTTGGAGATCCAGCTGGGCCTCCCACCTCTGGGTGAGTGCTCCTCCCTCATTCCCTGGCCCACAAATCACTGATACTCTCATCCAGACTGGTTCCCAATTCCCAGCCTAGGCGTGGTTCCCAAGCCCTAATCCAGGCATGGCTCCTGGTTGCCTCAAGCTGACATAATCTCTCCAACGGTCACACAACACAAAATAGAGTAAGACCATATGTCGTATGTATCTAGGGCCCAGAGGACATACATGATTAGCTGATTTCATCAGTGAATAGGTCCACCCCCACCCCCAGGCTTCCCCCAACTAGTTTATATATTGGAGTCCTAGCCCTCAAAGTGGCTGTATGTAGAGCTAGGACCTTAAGGAGGTGATTAAGGTTAAATAAGGTCATAAAGTAGAGTTGTGATCTGGACACAGCTGGTGTTCTTCTAACAGAGGAAAGGCCACAGAGTTCCGCTCCCTCTTTACACACAGAAGAGAGACCTATTCACACACGGAGGCACTTTGCTTTTAGGCGTCCAACTTCCACAACTGTGAAAAGATACATTCCTGCTGTTTAAGTGCCCAGGCTGTGGAATCCTGTTGCAGCAAGTCAAATAAACTAATGGAGTTGTGAAACTGGACAATCCATGCTATGAATTTTTTTTTTGTGACTGAATCAGACCCCCTGGGGTATAAGAGACTCCCTCCTGTGGATTGTATAGTTGGGGGTCCAGCTTGCTCAGCCCTGCCTTTAGGGGTAGATGATCCCAAGGTTAAGTACCATAGCCTTACACTTCGGTGAACTTTTGTGGCACAGATCACTCAGAGCACCCTAGAATAGCAGTGGTGAGCGTTTGGCCCTGCCTGGGCCCAGAGGTACCCAGGACTCCGCTTGGTCAGTTGGGGGAAGCAATCTATTTTTTCTCAGAACTTGAGGTTGTGAAACTAGGAAGTCAATGCTGTGAAAGTCCTGTTGGCACCATGGGGACATTTCTTTGAGAAAGGAGTGTATCACAGGAGGAGACATAGAGAGTTGGAGGGAAAGAACTGGGTCCTGGGGGTAGTGCTTCAGATATCCAAGGTAAAATTTATCCTTGGGTTTTTAATTTTGTAGGAAAAAAAAAATAAGTTTCTTTTTTTCTTTCTTTCTTGAGTCAACCCAAGTCAGTTTCTGTCCCGTGCTCTGTAACCATGACTGACCTTATTCTTGTGGATTTCGGCCTCCTCACATGTCCCAGGTCAAGCTTGATACGGAGAGGGCTCCCCACTATTGGAGCGAGTCGTTCTGCTCTCCCAGGCTACTTCTGGCCTTGCAGCCCCGGAGCTGAACCACGGGCCTGCGGGCAGAAATCCTGTCCCACCTTGGCAAGCTGTTCAGGAGAAAGACACGCATCAGAGGACCTACCGGAGCATTTTCCTCCAGGAAGGCAAAGCTGTGTCTTGAGTCTCTGTGGCCCAACTTTAATTTAACTGACAATTTAAAAAATCAAAACCAGTGTCTGGGGCATTTAGGATGTCTGTCTTCCTAGTTTAATTTCACGGGGGATCGCGTTATGGCTTTTGATAAAATGTTTCATTTTTAAAGAACTTGGTTTCATCAAAGCAGGGCTTTCCTGTCACGGAGACATCTCCACGATAAAAGGCTTTTTCATTAGGGAAAAGCTGCTCGTGGCGTGGGCTTCATCGCAGGTTGGAGGACAGGGCCGCAAGCGCATGCCCTTGCCAGCAGTGCTGAAGGCCTGGCTCTGCTCTCTGCCACAGTGTGCGTGAGCTCACTTCCTGCCTCTGCTGTGTCCCGCCTCGCTCCGGATGTCCTTGCCCAGGTCTTGGCAGCCATAATCCTACTTTGGACAATTTGTCCTTCCCTATTCTGGGGGTGGCTTTGGCCATGTCTTTGCCAGGAATAGGGTGGGGGGGACACAAGAGGGTATAAATGTCACCTTGCTGGAAAAAAAAATCTCTTTGAAGATACGATTGTGTTGAAGATTTGAGGGGAGATGCCTTGGGTTATTTAGGTGGGCCCTAAATGCAATCACAAGGGTCCTTATCAGTGGAGACTTAGCACAATCACGCCCACCCATGTGGAAGAGGAAGACACGGGACCTCAGAGGCAGCAATCAGGGTGACGCAGCCACAAGCCAAGGGGGCTACAGCCACTAGAAGCCAGAAGAGGCCAGGGATGGCTTTTCCCCAGAGCTTCTAGAAGGAGCATGGCTGTGCCACATTTCCATCTTGGCCACGTGGCCTTCATTTTGGACACCAGTGCTCCAGAACTATGAACGGCTACATTTCGGTTGCTTTGAGCCTCCTGCTTCATGGTGACGGGTGACAACAGCCACAGTGCTCCAACACAGAAGGACGATCACCGAATTTCCCTGAACGAGCCTGAGACTTTGCCCTGAGGATAAGGCTGGTACTCGAGGGGACGGCAGCCTGGGCCGGGAAACACTCCAGCCTGCTCCCGTCTCCGGCCATGGTCTCCTCGCTTCCTCGTCAGCACCCTCGTCTTTCTTCACAAGCAAGGAGACACGGGACAGACACAGGACAGGGATTTCTGCTCTTTCTTTAAGCGAGTTGGGATCGTTTCACTTGTCACAACTGGTCCTTTCATAACGAAACAGGGCAAAACGTAGCAGTGCAGTAGAAGGCGTGTTGGCTTGCTCCTCTCCCAAGGCCCCCTCCCTGCAGGTATGCTGTGGCGCTGCAGCCTCTCTCTCTCTCTGGGAGCTTCTCCACTCCCCTCACTGTGGTTTGTGTGGCCAGCAGAACGTGGGTAGAGATGACCTGATGTCTTATTTTTATTCTTATATTTTTGTAGTACTGAGGATGGAACCTAGGGGTGCTTTACCACTGAACCCCAGCCCCAGCTCTTTTTTTTTTTTAAGACAGGATCTTACAAAGTTGCTTGGGCGGGTCTTGAACTTGGCATTTTCCTGCCTCAGCCTCTTAAGTTGCTATGCATGTGCCACCGTACCTAAGATGCCATTTTGAGCCCAGGATTTGAGAGGCATTGAGTCTTTATGCTCACTCTTCTAGCAACTTCTGGCCTCTTCTGTGGCATAAGCATCCTCTGCCAGCTGCTGCCCTTCAGCTCAGGCCCGAGTGCGCACACTCGGAGGCAGAGCACTGAGCCTGCGCATACATTCTTGCCGCTGTAAGTTGCCAGGTTTCTGGGCCGTTTATTATGCAGCGTTATTATGGTGAAGGTTAACTGTAAGGAAACTGGCACCTAGAACAGAAACCTACTATCTGTGGCATTGGCTTTAGAACCAAACACGGTTGTAGGGAGCTAGACAAATGATGGCCTGTGTTATATGGGGTGGAACATCCTCCAAAACTGCCTCTCAGAATAACATGAAGGCTAGAAAACATACCGCATGCATTCATGGCCCCAGGCTGGGTGTGTCCAGCGGGAACACCGGAGGGCAAGCTGGATCCTGCCGCCAGCACGCACGCAGAACTGCAAAGACAAGGTGGCTCCAGGGAAAAAAACTGGCCGCTGGAAGAAGGAATCAGGAGAGGAGAGGCTGGAGATTGTAAGACTAGTTGGCTGGAAAAGAAAACTATTTCTAATCTCTAATCTTCTCATCCCATACAGTATTCTCAGCTTAAGATACAGCCTGGGGAAAAAGTCAAATCAAAGACACAGCTATCAGGCTCTGAGTGAAAACTTCTGAAAGAATGAAACAGTGCCTTGTACTAACTAGGAAGATCACGTGTGGTCCTGTAGCAGTCTAGTATCTGCAATTCAGGGTATCAAGGAATATATCTAGAAATGAGCTGTGACCATGGTTTTTGGCATACAAAATCAAATACACAGGAAGCCCACTTTTTTCTTTTTTTGGAGAGACCTATATTGACAAAAGCCTACCAGTCTGGGCTAAAGAAAGTAAAAACAATTCAAGATGGATAAATTCTCCAGAAACCCAACTTTTAGTGGGCAAGACAAAGGCTGCTAATACTTTCAGCTGCCAATGAAGAGTATATTTTCCAACATCCTTACTGGAAGAAACCAAGAAGGATAGAAAGGGAAGGATCCTCTGGACTGTGAAGAGTCACTGACTACAATGAACTCAGGGTCCAGAGAGTGAACCTGGAGTCCAGTCAAAGAACATTCCCTATCCCCAGAGAGGTGGTACCTGCTGCCATTTTCCCAACAGGATTTAAGAATTACAGACCAGACTTTGCTGTGGCCTCCTGTCCTTTCTTCTTTGTTGTTGCTGCTGAGAGTGTTTATTGGGTCACCCTGTCCTGTTCGGTCACAATACAGTGGGTTTGCAAGTGAGGAGGTGAGAGTGTAGCAGGAAGCGTGTAGGTCACTTCTTCTGTGCCACAGGTCTCTGGATAAAGAGGCACCATGTTCAGAAGAATTAGAGATGATTGTGGGCTTCAAGATTGATGCCACGACTGGATAACTCATTCATGAGTCTTGGGATAGGAATGGGTGGGTAAATTTTGCAAGTAGGAGTGTCTTAGTCTGCTTTATGCTGATATGACAGAATATCTGTGTGAGTAATTTACCAAGAACACTGCACCATTCTGGAGGCTGGGAAGTTTAAGCTCAAAGCATTGGGTGGGAGCTTCTGCGCTATGTATTAGAAAGGCTAAAGACAAAGCACTCAGTCTTGCAAGTCCTTTACCTTACTTACTTTTTTGTTGCGATGACACAGTACCCAATACCCACAATTTAAGAGAAGAAAGATTTATTTGTGCTCACAGGTTCAGAAAGTGTCAGTCTGCTCATGGGTGACCAGTAATGGTAAAAGCATGCGGCAGGAGCCAGGTGGAGCAAAGCTGTTCATAGCATGGTGAACAGGAAGCAGACAGTAAAGAAGGGTGCCGCTAGCTAATACCCTTCCAGGTTGCATCCTGATCTGCCCCTTCTGAGCAGGTCTCACCTCTTAATAGTACAGAAAATCAGTTGATTAACTCCCATAATTGAATCATCTTCCAAACGCATGGCCTTTGTGGAACATTCTAGATACAAACCACAACATCTTTCTTATAGTGATATCCATCTACTTGCAAGGGTGGGACGTTTATGACCTAAATGTCTCACCAAAAACCCCACCTCACAACACTGTTGCATTGAGGATTAAGTTTTCAACACATGAAAGTTTGAGGGGACCCATTCAAAACATCTCAGTTATTCATAGCTGTCTAAGAGGACATTTCATTACAGTTCCCAATTCTTTATCCATCTTATTTATATTAGTTCTCTAGAGCTGTCATATAATTTATCCCAAATTTGAATAACCCAAAACAATGAAAATTTATCATCTCACTATTCTGGAGGGCAGAAGTCTGAAGTGAGCAAGTTGGCAGGGTTGGATTCTCTTGGAGTCTTTGAGGGGGAGTCTGTTCCACGGCTATGACTTCACTTGTGGTGGTTGCTGGCTCTATGAGTTATCAAATAGCATGCTGGGGGTTGAAACATCAGAAATTTATCTTTCACTTTTACAGAGGCTAGGAAGTCTGAGATGGAGAGGCAAATCAGTTCGGTTCCTGGCTTGTAGAAGGCCACCCTCTCACTGTGTCCTCCCATGGTGGAGAGAAAGATGGAAAGAAAGAGAAAGGGTGGAAAAGACAGAAAGGGAGTAAGGGAAAGAATCTTTCTCTTCTTATAAAAGCTGTAATAACACCCCACCCTTAATGGTCTTATTTAACCTTGATTACCTCCTAAACCCCCTGCCACCATGGAGGTCAGAGATTCAACACAGCAGTTTTGGTTTGGTTTGGTTTAGGGGGGGATGGGGGTGGTAACAACGACAGTTCTCTCAGGCCACAGATCTGGAAGTCCTTAATGCTCCTTGGCTTGTAGACGTGTCACTCCTTTCTCTGCCGCTGTTATCACTTGCCATTGTCCCTGTGTTTGGTCCTCTCCTCTCCTAAAGAACACCAATCATATTGGACTGGGGACCACCTGGACCCAGTATGACTCGCTCAATTTATATCTTCAAAGGAACGTAGGAGGAAGTGACACTGTGCTGGTTTTGAGCCTAGGCCTTAAAAAACTTTGTGTCTTTCTATTCACCTTTCTAGAAGCTTCTGACCACTTCTGCGAGGTGAACTTGCCCTAGGAACTGCTGTCCCAACACTTTGGGCCTGTGATGAGCTGGCCCAGTTGCTCCAACACCTGCGTTGTCAGATGCAGAGCTGGGGCCTGAGGTGGTTCTTGTTGTCCTTGGGTAGTTTGTGAGACAGGGTCCTTGCAACAATAGTCAGCTGATCTCAGTGAGGAAAAGACAGAATCAGATAGACGTCTTCTCAGCCTGCGTTTCAGCTGCCGTGCCGGACTGCAACCCAGTTCCTTGAAAACTATTTTATCTGAAGGAGCCAACAGTCTAACTCCTGATCTTTCTATGTATGCATCTAATCCAATTAGAAAACAACTCACAGTGCTGTCTGCACCACCACACCTGTGAGAGGGATGCCGCCTGCAGGCCTCAGGCGTTAGTGTGGAACGTGGTGCTCTTACGCCCAGAAAGCCCCTCTGCTCAGCTGAGGCCCTGTCATAGGTGCCGTCCTGGCTGATTCAGGTTCCAGGAGAAGGCAGTCTTCCCATGGCGCACATCTGTGGCAAGCTCAGTTGATGGGGTAGAAGCTTCCATCGGAAGGAAGCGTAGAGCTTGTCGGTGTGGACGGTCCCAACAAGGACACGTAGGGAATTATCATCTGAGTCCCCCTCCTGGGGCATCTCAGGTAACGTTACTAAGAAAGAGTTGGCATTCAAAAATCTGTCTTCTTCTGCCAATTAGAAAGCATAAAGACAAAAATAAATGCGTAAAAAATAAATTCAGACCAAGACGAAGAGGAAGAAGGAGAAGAAAGAGAAGCAGAAAAAGGAGAAAAAGAAATAGTTGACAAAATGATACCCACAGAAATCTGGTAGCAAAAATGATGGCGTTGTGAGGGCTTCTCACAAGAGGGAAGTCAAACGCCACCAAGCCTGAAGTTGATTTTACTGGACAAACGGGCCACCTTAAATTTAAATTGAGTCCAAGTTCGTTTTCTCTCACAGACATCTAGAAGGTGGCATTCAAAATGTTTACACTTGTTTCATCTGCCTTTTTGCTAAGTCCTGTCCCCACCTCCTTCCCTTCTCTTCACACTTGTCGTTTCAGTGCACACATATGCTCATCTTTATATTTACATATATATGTAATTTTTATATATGGCTTATGAAATCTGCCAGACAAAGAAATGAAATAGTCCTGAAAACAGCTGGAAAATTATGCAACAGTAGGGAGATTGGGCACATGTACGTTCTGTACTGCAAAGTTGCACAACAGACCAAGTTTGTTATAAGTGAGGATGGAAGGTTTTTATTTTTTCTCTAGGACAACAGCTTGCTTGGTGGAATCAGCCTCCTGCAGAAAGCGTTTTCTGGGGAGCCTTAACTTTCCCAGGCAGAGGAGAAGGCAAGACCAGTGCTGCAATGGATGCACCGGCAGGACTGCAGCTTGGGGCTGCTGAAGGAAGGCGACCAAAGCCTAGCAACCAGGGGGGCCTGGGTCTGAGGTCCAGTGAGGTGGGGTCAAGGCCTACCATAGCTGAGTGAGACCTGGAACCCAGCAGTCCCACTTTCTGGGTCCCAGCACAACTGAGTCCCAGGGGCCAGTCTGGGTGGGAGCTAAGGCCAAGGGTCCAACTAAACCAAGCCTAGAGGGAGGGTCTATCTAGGCCAAATTCTGGGGCACAGTGAGGTGGAAGACTGGGGCCTATTGAGACTGAGATTGGGAACCCATTGAGGCCAAGTCTGAGGCCCAGTAGATCAAATTGAGTTCTAGACTGAGGTCTGAGCCCCAAAAGGTCAAAGCTGAGAGTTTGGCAAGGCCAAGATCTGGGGTAAAGACAAGAAATGGGGCCCATTGAGGTTGAAATCTGTCACACAGCAATGCCAAGATATGGGTCCTAGAAAGACCAAAGCTCAGACCCAGGTTGGGTCCAGACTGAGATCTGGGCCCATTGAGGCTCATGGTGGGGCCCAGTGAGGCTGAAGTCTGTTTAGGGCCCAAGAAGCCAATGCTGGGGGCCCCCTGAGGCTGAGGTCTGCCTGGGGTCCCGTGAAGGATTAAGCAAGACTGAGGTCCAAGCCCCACCGAAGTCAATGCTAGCGTTTCAGTAGGGTAAAGACTTGACTTCAAACCTGGGTTCCTCAAGACCGAGTTCCAAGGTCTAATCTGGATTGAGGCTGAGGTCAGGAGCCCAGTGAGAAGGCTGAAAATCCAGCAAGGCCAAGGTACAGTTTTTAGACAAGTAAGGTCTTATCTCTTGGAGGCATCTGTTTCCTGGCCACCATATGTCAGGCGGGTAGAATCTTCTACAAACCTCTGATTAGCTGAGCTCTTTCCTGCTGGTCTCAGAGTCAGAGTCTTCCTCTTCACAGTGACGGCTTGCTTGATACCACCTTACCTCTCTGTACCTCAGCAGTCTTTAGGAGGGGAGAGGCTTATTCACAGCAGGGAGTTTTATGCCTATAGGCCCTTGCCCTCATTCAGCTATTCACCTCCTCTCACATGGATCAAGTTCAAAGTTTCTGTTGTCAATGCCCAGTTTGGGGGAGGGCAAGCTTTATTATGTTTACGTGTGTGTGTGTGTGTGCGTGTGTGTGTGTGTGAAGACCTGATAGTCCTACATGACCTCAAGTGTAACAATGTTCTGAAGAGGCAGATTGTCCTGCTCAAACATTGAATACCACAGCATGACCAATAGGGACTTTCCATGTGGATGTGACTGAGATGCTGTGTGGAATACGTGGTCTGGCATGCATGAAGGGAGGGGGTCCTCACTTGAGGTCTCCAGAGAAGGTGGGATAGGAAGACTGTTAGGAGGAGGGTGGACCGTGGCTCAGAATACAGGATACCAGCCTTGGGGAAGCTGCTGCCCACCCCTTGGTTCAGGGTGCATGGCACGGCTCAGGGAGTAGGCTCAGGGATGGCGGGGAAGCTGTGATCCTGTGCTCTGGAGGGCCTCGGTACCCTGGCACTCCTGCCCACAGCCCTCACGGGCAGGGCAGGGGAGGACATGCTGCGGCTTGCAGGCTGGCGGGACGAGGCTGAGATGGCTACAGTGTGGATCCCACCGAGGGTTGCTAAGGAGTCTCAGGGCTCAGATGAGAACTCGAGGCTGCCCTGCTGCCGCAGACCTTCAGAACCGAGATGGGAACTCGCCATGGGGGAACGGCGGCTGCCTGGAAGTCATTCGATTTCCTCTTTCTCATTTTCAGAAATGCAATTAGGGAGGCCAGAGCACTGCGTGGGCTCTGGAACGTGTGTCTGCGTGTCTGGGTTTGTGGGCATCTGTGAGCTGCAGGTGGGCATGTGTCTGCATGCATGTCTGTGCGCATGCATCACCATACATTTGTGTGGTGCAGTGTGTGTGTGTGTGTGTGTGTGTGTGTGTGTGTGCTTGCATCTGCAAATGAGCACACTTCTTTTTGCTTTGCTTTCCTGGGGCACTTGCCTCTCAAGTGCCTTTCTCTTTTTCCACTCATTAAATCATTGAGGCCTCCAAACTGAAATGGAAGTTGTCTTGCAGCACCCCCAGCACCCCCAGCCCTGCCCCACCTCCCCACTCTTCCTCCCAGAAGTCTGTACTCCAGATGCATGTTTGGAGGGCTGTGAAGGTGGTCCCTTCCTTAGTCACTGTCTCGACCTGCAAGCTGTGGGCAGGATCTGTTCCTGGGTAGTGGGAGGCCCCAGTGCCCCGTAAGGACCATTATTAGTGGGATCATCTTAGAAAGCTTCAGCAAACTGACCTCCACAGTGGAGGTCCCCTTGTGAGGTAGTGAAGAGACCTGGGAGGCAGGGGATGCTAAGGCAGGTTGAGCTGGAGAGCTGCCCCTGGCCTGTTGAAGACCACCTAGGGGCTACCTGAGGGATGCAGCCCTCCCCGGAGTTCTCCTGGAAGGGCCCAGGTAGCCTGTGCAGTGTAAGAGTTGGAGGGTAAAATTGCCCTAGGGTCAAGGCAGCTGCATGGGGAAAACTAAAGTCAGAAAATCATTTGAAGTCTGAGGCCATCGCTCAGCTCCAGTTCCTGGCTGCCTAGAGCCACAGCAGGTCCTGTGTGGACAGATGTGCTTTGTGTTTTCTTCTTCTTTTTTCATAAAATGCAGAGCTGCATATTTCCATGGGAAGTCATTTGATTTTTTAAGATCTTAGCAAATAATTTAAGATAAAACCCCAAACCCCATGGGCCACCCGTTGACGGCCCTCTACTCATCAGTTAAGATATTAACATTTTAAGCAATAGCTAATGATGTCACTCCTACTGCAGGCAGTGTGGGGATTTGTGGGAAGGACGTTTCAGTCTGCACCCTTCCAGGAAGGTCGTGGGTCTTAGCGAAGCCTCCAGGCACTGTGTATGTCTCTGAACGCTGGAGTTAGCGGCATCCATGTGACCCCAGAGGCTACCACCTTCCCCGAGGTCCAGCTTCTTAATCTGCAAGTGGAAATGTTAACAACTTACCTGGTAGGATGTCATGATGATTTCAGCTTACAGTGCGTTAGTGGGGACCCGAGCCTGCCATGAACCCAGGGGCGTCTGTTCCCGTTTTCTTGTCAATAGCGCAGTGCTGCGTGGGCCGGACCTGGTGAGGAGCAAGGTCAGCTCTCGTGCAGAGGGCTTCCTCTGCTAGGTGTCAGTCCTCAGGCCTCCCATGCGTTGAATTATTTGATTCTCAGAGCTACTCAGTGATGTTTTTGGGCATGTCTTCATTACTTTTTCACTGCTGAGACCCAACACCTGACACTCACAGCTTAAGAGAGGAAAGGTTTATTTTAGCTCACAGTTTCAGGAAGTTTCAGTCCATTCATGGGCAGCCTGCAATGGTAGAAGAGTCTGGTGGAGGCCTAGCCAAAGTTTGTTTGTTTGTCTGTTTGTTTTTGAGACCTGGTCTCACTCTGTAGTCCAGGGTGGCCCTGAACTCACTGGTCTAGCCTTGGACTCTGCAATCCTGCCTCAGCTTCCCAAGTGCTGGGATTACAGCTGTGTGCCACCATGCCCAGCTTTATGTGGTGCTGGGAAATTGAACCCAGAGCTTTGTGCTTGCAAAGCAAGCACCTTAACTGCTGTGCCATTCCTCCAGCTCCAAGGCCTGGCCAAAGTGAAGCTGCTCACAGCTTGTCAAGACAGGAAGTGGAGAGAAGAAAGAGTGGAGTTAGCATACACCCTACCATGTGAGTCCTGTCCCAGTGGTCCACCCCCTCCAGGTCATACCCCAGTGATCAGCCCCTTCTGGCCAAGCCTCATAGCACAAGTGATCACGGATGAACCCCCATGATTAAATCTCCTTCCAAAAACAAGGCTTTGGGGACAGTCCAGATACAAACCTTAGCAATACTCATTATATAGTTAAGAAAATAGAGGCATGAGAAGGTTAATTAGCTTCCCAAGGGCCTACAGAGGCTCTATCGGAACCTCTGAGGAGTTGAATTTGTCTGTGCTAGTGAGCCAAGATGGGGCTCTCTTCCTAGCCACCCCAGGAAAGGAGACCCTTCTGCCCAGGACAGCAATGCTGACTGGGCAGGAAAGGTAACCCTGTAAAGTGGAGACATGTCTCATGATCCTGAGGGAACAGTCACACGCCCAGCCTGGACCTCTCTAAGGGGATACTCACAACTACCTTCTGCTGGAAACAAGTATAAACCAGGCCCCAAGCTCTGCCCTCTAGAAGGGGGAGGCACGGAATCCCAGTCTTATGACAGAGGGACACAGGCATGCGCGAGAAGATAAGTGCTGTGTGCAAGTCGCTGTGAGTAGGGCACACTTTTTGGAGACATCCCCATCTGAGGAGTGGGACAGAAAGTGAGCCAAGGCTGTGGCTCAATTTTAGACGATCGGTACCCTTTAGGATGATCATGTGAGTACGTGTCCAGGAGAGGTGAGCCAGGTGGATGGCAGAACTAACTAGAGGGCAAGGGAGACTGATGACTGCTCTGATGTGCAGGTGCAGAAAGGGAGGCACCTGAGAGCTTTGGCTTGGGATCTGCCTCTGTGGACAGTAGACGTGCCCAGAAGGACTGGAATGGGGCCTGGGCTGGTAGAGGCGAGTCAGTTCACCACAATGAAAGGTCCTGGTGGAGATATCCAGAAGAGGTGTATTTACAGGCTGGGGTGGACTTGGCTGGGTCATGGGCATATAGATTCTGAAACCCATGGGAAAAGGCAAGCATCTTCAGGAAGGGGCAGGGGACCAGCCCTGAGGAGTGGCCAGAGGATTTGAGCATAGTGTGAAAAGATTTCCCCTTGGGGACTGTTTGGAGTCAGACCTGAAAAACAACAAACAAACAAACAAACAAACAAACAAACAAAAAATAACAGCTAGTGCCAGGGCAATTTATTCCATTTAAAAAGCTGTAACAGGGCTAGGCCATATAGCTCAGTGGTACAGCACTCGCCTGGAATATAAAAAGTCCCTGGGTTGGATTCCCAGCACCACACAGGACAAAAAAGTAAAACAAATAAAAACTAACAAGCTTAAAAAAAAAAGTATGTCTTTTTTTTTTTTAAATTTCAGAACCATAAGCAAAAGGGGATGTTATTTTGCAGCTAACACAGATGACCAGTTCCTGCACCACTATGAGTGCTCCAGGGATTTTGTGTCAGGTTTTCATATCCTTGTGGAGAAAGGAAGACCTGGAGCTGCTGGTGGGGTGTGTGGCAAGAAGGTCTCTCCTGTCAGCGATAGGGCCTTGTGCCATAGAGAGGCCTGCGAGAGTCCCTGGGGAAATAGTGGGGGTCCCCACGGAGACTTTAGTCAATTTAGCAATGACCAGTGGCCCTCAGCTTTGCAACCTAAGTTTTTTTTTTTTTTTTTTCCTGCCAAGGTCTTGTCCTTAGGTCTCTGTTGTAGGCCCCACGGCCAGCCCCAGCTTGATACTGTGAACTAGGTAGGGTCAGGCTGGATTATATGGAAAGAACTTGGCAATGAGGGGATAAAGCCCAGGAGGCTGGAGATCCTAGGGACCAATGACGGCCTGAGACAAGCCCACAGTTAGGTTCCCTGGATTGAGAGATGTATAGAA
Source organism: Ctenodactylus gundi (assembly GCA_004027205.1). Lineage (NCBI taxonomy): Eukaryota > Metazoa > Chordata > Mammalia > Rodentia > Ctenodactylidae > Ctenodactylus > Ctenodactylus gundi. Next base: position 394,057 of record PVKB01001269.1, read on the forward strand.
TTGTCCAGACAGGCTTAGAAAAGGCTTTTACCAAAAACCTCTCAGTGTGGACGTGGGACCTTCACCTGTTCTGGTTACCTTTCCATTGCTGTGACTCAAGACCCAACATCCACAAATCGGGGGAGGAAAAGTTTATCTTAGATCACCGTTTCAGAAGGCCACAGTCCGTTCAGAGGTGGCCGGCAACAGTGGAAGCACAGAGCAGAGGAGGAGGCAGCTCCTTGTGACGTTGCTAACAGGAAGCCAAGTCAAGGCATGTGCAGTCCAGTCTCCTAAGGACGTCAGGAAGCAGCTTACATATCCTTCCAGGCCCATCCCAGTGATCCACTCCTGGTCCAGCCTCAGTGTTCTGCCCTTCCAGGTGTGGAAGATGTAGTTAGCCCCCACTGATCTATGTGCCTACAGTCCACCCCTTCAGACCAGGCCCCAATCTCCCAACAGCACACGGCTCCATAGATAGTCCATAACATCCAAACTCATGAGACTTTTGGGGGACGGTCCAGATCCAAACCACAATAACCTGTTTCTTCCAGGATTTACATACAAATTAAAGAATTAGGCACATGCTACACCTAATGCAATACAGAACGAGATATAAACATAAAGTCTCATGAGGGTACATTTTCTTTTAAGCAAGGAGATGCCCGGGATGGTATGACACTTGCATTCAGTAATAAAGGCAGGCCAGACGAGGGCCACTGGGGTTGGTGTGTGATGGCCATTCTGCTGCAGATAGCCCATCCAGGCTTGTGCCAGTAATCACTCCCCCACCTCCGCTGGTCAGCAACTGTTTCAGCAATAAGCATGAGACCCAATCTGGGCCCTCTGACAAGAGGGAAGTCAGTCGGCACCTTTGGGAGGATGACAAGACACCTGTGTTTTTGCCCATTATTCTTCCTGGCCAGGGACAAAGATGATACCCAGGTGTCAGTGCCCTTGATGTCCTAGTTGAGCTCTACAGCTGCCATTCCTACAGACTGCTTGGTAAGTGTGATGGTTTAGATCTAGAATTCTCTCCCGAATCTTGTGCTTGAAGGTAGGTCTGGGTCAGAAAAGGAAGGTCACTAACATATGACCTGGAGGGATGCTGCTCCTTCCTGCTCTCTCTCTTCCTGGCCACCATGACATGAGCGGCTGGTCTCTGCCATGACCTCGTACCATGCCATTTCTGTCTTTGAGCCAGCCAACTGTGGACGAACCCACTAAAACTGTGAGTCAAAATAAACCTCTCCTCCGTGACATTGCAGGTATTGGGTATTCTGTTCCATGATGCGAGAGTGACTAACACAGAAAGCCAGCACCAAGAGCGGGGCTGTTGCTGTGGCCATGTGGTTTAGAAGCCTTTGGAAGTGGTTTGCAGAAGTTTGGAGATGCCAGCTACAGAAGCCCTGGAAGGCTGTAAGCAGTGCTTGGTGCTACTGGTCAAAGCTCAGAAGACCGGAATGCTGATAGGAACATGAACAGTAAAGATCAGGGTTAGGAGGTTCAGTTGGGCTCAAAGACGCTGCTGGCGCTTGGACTAGAGGCCGTGTGTGTCATGATCTGGCAGATAATCTGTGTATATCTTGATCACGTCTTGAAATGTTGCAGGACGCTGAGATTAAGGGCAGCAGACCTAATTTGGTGGAGAACATTTCAAGGCAGCCCGATGATCAGGCGGTGGCATTGGTATTGCTGCTTGCTTTTAACCAGATCTATAGTGAGAATCAGTAGCAAAAGAAAGAGCCAAAGGACATAGAACCTTTCCAGTTATGACAAGAGGTGACACTGGGGCAAAGAGAGCATGGCTATTGAAATGACTGGCATTAAAAGGAATCCAAGTTCTTTGTACAGAGGCAAGAAGAAGATGCCCAAAGGGCATGTCAGTAATCGCAAGATCCTACCCATCAAGGGCTCAGGGTGAAAAAACTGTAAATCTTCCATTTGAGAAGACAGTCACAGGGACACCTGTTCATTCAAGGCCTCCTAGAAATGCCTATTCTTTAGTTCATCCATCTAAGCATTCAGAGGCCTCTGCAGCCATGGTCCAAGGGGTCCAGCTGTAGCTAGCAGCAGGCCTTGGCATCATTCATGTGGGGCTGATTTTTCAGGCAAATATGCGAGAGTTAAGGGGTAATGGAGGCTTCCACCAGATTTTAGAGAAAGGCCTGGGAGTCCAGGCAGTGCGCCCCTGAAAGAAAGATGCATAGAGCTGTGAGAGCAAAGCTGGAGGCGTGATGGAGACCCCCGGCAGAAGGACAGGCTGGGAATGTGGGGTGTCTGCTGAGGAAAACACAGGAAGGGTGTAAAACTGGCTCAAGAGAGAGAGGCCATATGGGCTGCAACCAGCAAGTTCATCAGATTCAGTTGCCTAAGCCTATTGGAGCTGCATCTCACCACAACCTGCCCAGGGTGCTGGACATGAGCTACAGGATGCAATATTTGCCCTCTTGGTTTTGGGTCTTACACGTAAGATAGAATCCTTTCTATCTTCCTATTCTTCCTTTTTGGAATGGGAATGTTTACCCTGTGTCATGTCATTGAATTTTGGAAGTAGTAACTTGACTTTTAGAGGCTCTCAGATAAGGGTTTACCTTGAGTCTCAGCAGAGGCTTCAAATTTTTCAGCAGTGCTGGACAGTTAGGGTTGGTAACCCTTAGCGAGGAACTAACAGCATTTCACATGGTGAGGTGGACACAATTCTTTGGGGATCAGGGGTAGAATATAATGGTTTAGCTCTAAAATGTCCCCCAATGAACTCAAATAAAATCTTGCCCCCTTTAAGTTGTAGGCATTGGGTATTTTTTCTCTAGTGATAAGAAAGTAACTGATACACTGAGATACTGCATTTGTTTGTGGTTTAAGCTGTGTGCTACTTGTAGCTTCATGAGGAATATACAGGCTTTTCCCAAAGAGAAAATATTCTCCTCTTTTACTCTCCGAGAGGCTAGCACAGATGAACTTAGGGATCTTGACTTTGCCCCAGCTGGGTTCAGGGTGCCACTCCTGAAATGTCAAATGTCTCCTTTAAAATTTTCTGTTCTGCTATGTTGGGATTGTGTGCAAATGCACAGTCACAAGCAGTCTGCAAGCTATGTCCTTGTTGTTTGGGCTGAGTCCGAGCCTCCATATTGTGCCTCCACGTAGAACTGTTGTCCAGGTCAGATTTCTAAGCCTCCAAATTTCAACCCTTTGTCTTTCACTACCAGGCAGAGCTGATCCCCATGCTGAGGGATCACCTCTGTGTGGGACAGGGCGACCAAGCTGCTGCCTAAACACCACCCACATGTCTCCTTTTGCCTGACACAGCTCCTTATCGGAGTGTGCGTGTGGGAGTGGCTCAAGATACAATAAGAATGTCACTCCCTGAAGGCCACTGGCCACCACTTTCTGTTCAATCAGCGTTCCTTTGACATATTGCTTACCAAGGCCACTCCCAGCCAGAACTCTGCCAGAGCATCTGATGGGGCGACTGCACCTGCTGTTTGCCCGCAGTGGAGTTGGACAGAGATACTGTTTTCAGTGGCTGCATGACAAGGTCACTAACTCCTCACACTTGGTGTGTTCTGCCCATGAGTCCCAGTGGGACCAGGAGAGTCTAGGTCAATCCCCACAGCCCTTGGGAGCTTGCTTGCTGGGGGAGGGCAGTGAAGCCCCATTGCTCCCATCTGCCTACAAGGCCCTGCCAAGGAACATGACCTTGACATGGGGCAGGAGACCTTCTGGGGGGTTGGCTTCCGTGTGAATAGCAGGGGACAGGAAATGCTTTCAAAGGATTCCTGTTTCTACTGAAGTCTGTGCTTGCCTGTGACCCGGAAGCCAGAGGTAGAGTGGAGAGCCCTGACTCTCCCTGCAGAATAATACAGGCGCACGGAGAGCAGAGACATTCTCCTTTTTCTGTTTTTGACACAGGGTCTCACTCTCTGGTCCAGGCTGGTCCCGAACTCACTATGGAGCCCAGGCTGGCCTAGAACTCACAGAAATCCTCCCGCCTCAGCCTCCTGAGTGCTGGGATTACAGGCGTGCACCACCATGCCCCACTATTATGTGCTGCTGGAATATGGAACCTGGAGCCCCGTGCTTCCTAGGCCAGAGCTTAGCCAGCCTCACAGCCTCACATTCCTCTTTCTTAGTGTCTGTCTCCAGAGTATCTGGGGGGATTTGTGACATCTAGGATGACCAAGATAGTCTCCAGTTCCTTCTGTACCCCCATTCCCGGGAAGTTTGGAAGGTTTTGTGTTGGGAAGAATTGAACTGACCTTCACCCATCCTCTTTCCTCCCCCCACCCCCCCACCCCCAGCACTGGGCTTTCTCAGACCAGGGTGCATCTCCAGGTGCCTTCGGATAATCATGTGTGATAAGCAAATGTAGGACAGTAGGGAGTAGTGGGGTCTGTGTCAAGTGAGAAAGTGCAAGCCAGACCTAAAGGCGTTCGTGTTCCAATAAAAACAAATACAGTACACACTAAACCGAGGCTTGGCCTTGAGGCACGAAGCACCTGAAGGAGGAAGAGTGTGGCCAGAGGGACAGGTAAACACAGCACAGGTGGGGCGGCTTCCCAGAAGAGGGGTGGGAAACTTGGAAGAAGTAGGAAGTGTTGTTTCATATTTAAGCAGAGAATAGGTGACGTGTCTGCATGCCCCTTGCCCTCAAGGAAGATTAACTTTTGATTTTGATGCACGCCTGCCTGATCTGATGGCTGCAGCTTGTAAGAATCTTGTGGGACTCAAGGCAGGTCGCTCCCACTGAGACCTGGCAGGAGCAAGGTCTGTCCTGGTGGAGCCTCTGAAGTCTGGGGGCTGCACTGGAACAAATAGCCGCCAGGGGGGGCTGCTCCTTCTCAGTTCCCCTCTAGTTCTGGCTACATCAAAGGAAAGATGGCTGTGCTGATCATTGTAACACTTTTGTCACACTTGCTAACCAGTTTCAACCTCATGCTTTTTGCAGGCAGGAGTAGCTAGAATCTGATAATGTTTTTTCTCTTTTCATTTCATTTCATTTTTGGGGGATGGCCAGGTGGTCCTTGTTTTTGGTTTATGGAGAGATGGTTGAGATGTATATTGGCCTTGTAGAGAGCAGTAATTTTAAACCATTTTAAAAATTTAAGTAAATTACTAAGTGCTACATGAAGAAATAGTGGTGGCAGGAAAACACGGCAGTGGCCACAAACATGGCAGAAAAGCAGCTACGGGGAATGCGTGACTCTGGGATGGTTGGCTCCACCAGCCTCCAGGAATCAACTCTTGCCATTTCTTCTGGGAAGTCCTCTCAGGTGCCCAGTTCTAGAATCATCTCTCTCTTCTGATACACTGGCATTCCAGCTCCCACTTTGTTTAGAATCGGCTGGGTCATCAGAGGTCATGAAAGCCAGACCTGCAAGGGGTAGGGAATAGGTGACCTTCAGAAAGCTGCAGGGTATGTGGCCCATTTGGGGGGGGGGCTAAGCACGAATGTGGGTTCCATGTGTGGTCACACCTTCCAATTCCTCAAGAAAAGTCAATTTAAATTTTTATGTGACATCTCACCATGTTTAAATGTTGATGACCAAAGTCCACTATGTCTGGAAGCCAGATCCCGCCTCGGGCATCTTCAGGCAACACAGGGAGAGACACTTCCGGGTGAAGACAGCTGCCACGCTGGAGCACAGTCACACCTAGGTGCCAGGGATGACTGAACTGAGGCCTGAAATCACAGCTCAAGCCTGCTGTGCAAGTCATGCATTTCCCTATGAGACGTAGTCCCCCTGGCCGGCAGGAAGGGAGCCTGAGGCATCTCTGGGGCCCCAGCTCTGGGCCAAGGCCGGAGCCTGGCCACACAGGCCTGGGTGGGGTGAGTGAGAAGACCAAAGGGACAGGTGTCAGGGAAGCCGAAGTTGGTGGTTACATTCCAGAGATGTTCCAACAGATGCAGGTGTGATGTGGTACCCAGGAGGGCCCAGAGCAGGGCCACTGGACCTAAGGACAGCAGGCCTGGCAGGAGAGTGCCTCCAAGGTCTCACAGGAGAGGAGGGCTGCCCGGTCAGCCGTGGGTGAATTGAGCCAGCTGTCTTGGCTGCTCACTGGAAAGGGGTGCAGAGGGCTGAAGGCCATTTCGGGCAGGAGGGGGGTCAGGGACATGCTGGCGGCCTCCCTCCTCCTCCCCGGGGTGAGGGCTGGGCCCAGGCCCGGCTGGAAAACGCTGGGCATAGGATGGATGGGGGCAGATGGAGGGGTAGGAACAGAGCGGCAGTGGGGACCGAAGGGACCTGTCTTTCCCAACAAGGGCAAAAGTTGATCTGTGAGTGCACCCTCCTGTAACAGCCACACCCTCAGGCCTTGGGGTTTCTGTCAGGGCACGGGCCTGCCCAGCGTCCGGGTCCCAGGAGTCGGCAATCTCACCATCCTCCTCCGGTTCCCGGCTGTGTTCCGCCCGGGGCGCAGGCAGGGGCAGAGGCTGCCCCTGACCCCAGGCTGCAGGGCTTCCCCGGAGCTGGCTGGCTGGGGATGCCCCCGCCGGGCCGCTCCTCCCGGGGGTGCACGCGAGGCGCGGGGCGCGCCACGGTGGCCGGCGGCGGGGCGCTCCCGGCCCGGCCCGCGGCGCTTCTCAGCTGCCGCCTCGGGGTGTCTCTGCTTCGCCGCGAGCCGGGAGCGGGCGGCGGCGGCCGCGCCAAGAAGCCCGGGTCACCGCAGGCTGAGGCGCCCGCCGTCCCCGCCCTCTCCCGCCGCCGCCCGCTCGCCGCGCCTCCCTCTCCCCGCCTCCCTCCGCGCTCCCCGCCCTCGCTCCTCCGCCCCGCGCCCTGCGGAGCTGCAGCTGCGGGCGGCTCCAGCTGCCCCAGATGTGGGCTGGGCGGCGCGCGGGGAACTTTCGCGCCGCCTGCGAGCGCGGGGGCCCGGCCGCGGTCCAGCTGCCATGGCTCCGCCGGCGGGAGCCGCTCGCCGCTTGCTCTGCCCCGCGCTGCTGCTCCTGCTGCTGCCGCCGCCGCCGCCGCCCTCGCCCGCCGGCGCCCGCCTCGCCGCCGCTGGCCCCCCAGGTACGTGCGGCCCGGACCCCAGCCGGCAGCCGCCGGCTGCCCCCGCCCGGGGCGCCGTCCAGCCCGACTTGGGCAAACTCCGCGCGCCGCGCCCGGGGCCAAGTTGGCTAACTTCGGGGCCGGGTCAGCCGCGCAGGGGGCGCACCGGGAGCCTCGGAGCGCGCGCGGCCCCGGGGAAGCGGCGCCTGGGGACCGGGGCCAGAGCCCCGGGCGCAGAGCTCGGAGCGCGGCGCTTGCCGGGCGAGGAGGCGCCCGTGTCCCTAGCCGCGCCCGGGGACGCTCGCGGGGAGAAGGTGCCCAGCGCACCGCCTCGCCCCTCGGGATTGGCTAGGGTGGCCCGGAGGGATCCCCGGGGATCGGCGGGACCCTGCTCCACCCCTCCTGGTCCCGGGCTCGCGGGGAGGGACTGGCGGCGGGCTGGCGGGGAGCGGGGCGCAGAGGACAGGCCGCCCGTGCCCGGGAGCCGAGTCTGGCAGCCCCAAGACCCCCGGCGGGGGACGGAAGCAGCAGGGGCCGCCGATGGGCTGAGGCGCACGCGGGCGAGGGACCTGCCGAGATGGCTTCCAAGCAGCCCATGTCCTGCCAAGGACGGAAGGCTCCAGGAGCTGGGCACGCGCTGGCGGGATCGCCTCCGGGGAGCTGCCCCAGCCGGAGCAGGGCAGAGGACCGAGCTCTTGGCTGGCGTGCCCCTCGAGGAGCGCGGCTGGGGCTCCGGGCGCCGGGGTGGGGAGGGGAATCCTCTCCACGCCCCTTCCCACGGGCGAGGATCTAGTGGGGTGCGCCCTTGGGCTGCCGGGTGGGGCGCCCCTTCCCTTCCGGGAGAGGCGAGCGCTGCGGGGCGCGGTGCTCCCGGCGGGGCTCGGGCCCTTGGGCCCCGACAGGTCTGATGCCCCCTCTCCGTTGCAGGCGGGCCCCTGGGGCGCGGAGCGGAGCGCATCCTGGCGGTGCCGGTGCGCACTGACGCCCAGGGCCGCTGGGTTTCCCACGTGGTCTCCGCGGCCCCCGCCGGGACGCGGGTACGAACCCGCAGGGCTGCCCCGGCCGCGACCTCGGGCTTCCGCGGAGGCAGCGAGGGAGACCCTGGCGGCCGCCTCTACTACAATGTCACGGTCTTCGGGAGGGACCTACACCTGCGGCTGCGGCCCAACGCCCGCCTCGTGGCTCCCGGGGCCACTGTGGAGTGGCAGGGTGAAACGGGTGCCACCGTAGTGGAGCCCCTGCTCGGGACCTGTCTGTACGTCGGGGACGTGGCCGGTTCAGGGGGAGCCTCCTCCGTGGCGCTCAGCAACTGCGACGGGCTGGTGAGTGCTCTCCTCTCCTGGCCCTGCCTGGGCTCTGCACACTGGGTACCTGGCAGTCTCCTGGGGGGAAGGGCCTGCGCCCTCCCTGTGCCGGTGAGCCTTCCTGGGCATGGGCAGGGGTCAGGTGGAAGGCATGCTGCTTTGATTGTTCTTAGAGGGAGATTTACTCAAGGTGGGAGGGTCCCCTGGAAACCCAGAGCCTTTCCCAGGTAGGGGTGTGCGCCTCTCTCCTGGTGCCTGCCTGCACGTATCTGTGTCTTGTATCCAGGTTGGGGTGTGTTTATGCCAGTGTGTGTGTGTGTGTGGGTGGGGGGTGCATTTCCGTAGTAGTGGAATGCACTTGCATCTGTGTGAATTCACGCGTGTGCCATTGTCTCTCTGGCATAGGCACACCTGTGAGTTTGCGCTTGTGTGTGTCAGAACCTCTGAAGAGTGGGAGTGCCTCTTAGCAGGGTGATATGTGGGAGGGGGCTGGAGAGCGTGTGCTGACAATTGGCTTCCTTGCTTCTGTTTGTGCTGGGGTTGCCAGCCAAGGGAGCAGACTGGGATGCTGAGGTGCCCAGTTAGCCCTCTGCCCCTTGGCTGACCGGGATACTGATTTTTATACTGTGGTTTTCTGTTTAACTCCAGTTGGTTATTTGAAAAGTCAGTGTTCTCTATTTTGAGCCACGGGGAACGTTTGGAAACGAAGGCTCTGGTGACCACAGGCTGCTCCTGAAGGACAGGAGAGTGGCAGGGGAGAAGCACCCTGGAGGTTGCCTGAGCCTGGGAAGTCCCCTGTATCTGCAGCCCAGGGGGACGAGAGCGCAGCCCTGGGAGCTTGGAGGAAGCCCGGATCAATGCTCAGGGAAGAAGCTGACATTGGCGGTGCTGTCCGGCTGCCCTGGGGCCTGGCACATGGCAGAAGCCACTAACTGCAGTTTTCTATTTTGGACGGGTGTGCGGTGGTCAAGCCGGCTGAGCTGGCCAGACATCTGAAGCCGCCCACCGTGGGTTCCGCTCTAATTGCCGCCTAGGGCACTCCTGCTCTGGTGCGTGGCTGCTCTCCCAGCCCTGCCTTCCCCTCAGCACACCCGTCCTCAGGCAGCCCCAGCTTGTCCTGTCTCTGCAGAGCTGGCAGTTACCCCCGGGCCCCACGACCGCTGGTGTTCTTTTTATGGACACACAGGAAACAACACTTGTTGCTTCAGAGAATCACTGCCTTTGGTTGGATGTAGCGAGAATCCCAGGCTTACTGCAAGCAACTAGAAATGTCCTTGGAGGAGGTGGGATCAAGTAGGGGAGCTCTTTGTATTCCTGTTGTTTGGAGGCTCTTCCAGGCCTTGTAGGCATGTCTCGGTTTATGCTGCAGGTGAATTTCCTAAGAATGAAGGGGGCTCCTTGTTGGGGACTTGGGGGAGGCGAGGCGGAGGGGTGCCCATGGAACAGTTGGCTGGCTAAGCTTTCGTGAAGAACGCTGGGAGGGTCTTTGTCACTGCACCGTTCGTTCCTTTGCCCCTCTGGTAATCTCTTTGTTCAGACAGTACCTTCTAACGTGTTTATTCTCTGTCCTGGTCAGAGATGTGGTGGACTCAGGGCGTATGGGGCTGGGGAGATGGTAGCCTGGGCTTGGAGAGTGTTTGACTGGAGTCCCTAGATTGAGTTGCTAGCTGAAAAAGACACCCACGGGCAGTGGGGTAGAGAGAGGGGCATGTGCAGAGGGGTCAGGTACGACATGGCCAGGGGTACAGGCATGCCGAGGTGTAGGACTTACGTGGCAGAGGTAGAGGATAGGGCTGGGAAGACTCCTGGGGCCTGCCCGCGAGGCCTTGAAGGCTGCCAGTGAGTGGTGGCCTTCAGACAACACATCACAATCATTAGTTTTTCTTTTTGTTGTTGTTGTTCTTTTTTTAATTGGTGTATCTCCTCTGACTTTATACCAATCAATTCCAACCCTTTCAGTCCCTCCGTGCCTCTGTCATTTCTCTGAGGATCTGCGGTGCTGCACACGGCATCTCTGGTCATAGGACAGATGTCCTGAGAGGCTATGAAGGTTCCGAGAGGTTGAATGACTCATCCCAGGTGACACTGCCAGTGATGGCAGGAGAATGGCCTTGTTTGGTCCGCCCTCTTTTGCCACAGTCCTCCCAAATCTGGGTGAGTGGAGATGCTGAGATGTATGAGAAGGAGCAAACAGGCCCCGTGCCTTCCCTTTCGCTTGTCCAGTGTGGATAACTGGATTCCCCTGGCGGCCTGTGCCTGTGACACTGTGCTGTCCAGAGCCCCTGCCTTGGTTCTTCCTTGATGGGCACCTGATTGCCCAAAGCAGGCAAGTCAGGCTGTGCTGTGTTGCAGATGCCAGGGATCTGGTTAAACTTCACGTGAGGCTTTAGCATCTGGGTGCGGCCTCAAGGCTGCGCCTTCCAAGGAAGTGCCCCAGCCCAGTCACCAAGTGTTGCCTTTTGAGAAGCAAGGCTCTGTAATGCTGCTGTCCCAAGAGCAGTCTTCGTGCTTGCGCTGCAGGTTACTCGGAGGCAGAGGTGTTCCTTGGGGAAAGCAGCGAGGGAAAGCAGGCAACTGTGCCTTGAGGATGTGCGACCCTGGGGGCCTCTGAGGTCCCCCTGCCCAGGAAATCACCTGAACCTCCCACGCTTATAGGGGCCCTGGTACCCGCTCTCTGCTGACCATGTGACAGCTGCCTCCCGGGATGTTTGTGGAGGAAGCCTGGTACACTGGTAGTGGCAGGGTCAGCGCAGTGGCCTTGGGATGTGTTTCTGGCAAGAGCCCTAGCCCTTTTCAGGCCTGTTGTCCTGCCCTGGCCTAGGCACACATCGATGACATGCTTCCTGGGCCTGAAGACATCTGAGTGCGTGTCCAAGCTCAAAAGTCAGGCAGTAGTAACTTAGTTTTCCCTAGCTAGCACTCTCCTAATTGGCAATACAAGAGGACTCATATTGCTGGATCAATCAGGGTCTTTTCAGTCACAAGTGACAAAAAAGCCATATTGGTTTAAACAAAAAGAAGAACTTATTAGCTCATGTAGTGTGCGTCTTCTGGTGTGGCTGGATCCAGGTGCTCCTGTTGGCTCTTTAGGACCCTCCCAGCCTCTGCCTACCTGCTCGCTGGCTTTGTTCCCAGATGGAGCCTCTCTGTGGTGAATCAAAGGGCCCCGGCAGTGCATGGCTACTTTTTTCCTGCTAATTCCAGCTGAGTTCTATGTGTGCCTCTGGCCTCACTGGGGTAAGATGCTCTGCTGAGCATTAGGGCACAAGGTTTGCAAAATTCCATAGGCCTGAGATGCAGGAGGCCCACCTCCCAAGAGTAAGATGGGGTTGTTTTTGTCAGAAATCACCAGCAAATGGACAAATTTTACTAGAGTCAGGTGGCATGCAGCAGTGCCACACGCGGGCCATCAGAGGCCTGCCGTACACCTCGTTTCCGTAGATGCTCTGAGAGTGATGTGTCATAGCGAGAAGCTGTTCACAAGATTTACTGGGAGGAGTTAAAACTTGCCTTTTTACAATGAACAAGAAGGAAAATGCTTAGCTAGGTATTCTTGCATATCACATTGCTATGAAATTTTCTAGCATCTCTTAGGCCATGTGACAGGTGTTCTAATTTTACGTCATTTTTACATGCTCATTACAAGTCCCTGGAGAAGCCTGCAGACATAAAAAGTAATAGTAGGAACAACTTCACCGTGATCCCACTGTGTGCCAGGCTGAGCACCTTCTGATGCATGGCCTTGTTTAACCCTCAGAGCACCCGATGTTATCCCCACTCTACAGGTGAGTAAACGGAGGCTCTGAAAGCTAAGAGAGCTTGCTTCAGTCTTGGCAGCCAGTATCTGAATACATGTTTGTCTGATTCCAAGGTCAAGTTCATGGCATTCTTTTTTCCCCATGCAAACAAAAAGAATAAAGAAGAACTGGACGTCTTTGAAGTGTTTTTCTTGTTTTATTTAGTTCCTGGCGGCCTTTTCAGTCAGGAGTGTGGAGATTGTCCAGTGATCTCTTTTGAGTTGCAGCCCCCTGTGGGTGCCCTGAGGCCTCACTGGTGTGTGACTGCAGTGGGGCTCCTGTTAGAATGGAAACAACCCTTCCTGCCTCTGCCTTCCCACTCAGTGCAGTCCTGGGGGCTTCGCTGGCTATCCACAGCAAGACCAGCGATGGCGTCCTGTTTGGGCTGGGCGGCAGGGAGGATCTGGCCGTTAAGGTCTGGGGCCTAGAAGAAGAGGGTATGGGCCTTCACTGGGATGCAGTACAAGCCTCTATGACCCCGTGAGCTAGAAACTCCTCTGTCTGGCAAGAAGGAAGCCAGGCTGCTGCCACCAGGGCTGGGCTCCCTGTTGGCCGCCATCCTGGCCGGGCACCTGTGCTGCCCAGTCTCACTGGGCATTTGGAGTCATGAAAAGCCACAGAGAGAAGTCATAAGCTGGCTTCGGGGATTGGAAGGAGAAGGCTGCTCCCTCCAAGGCCACATGCCGGCAGAGAGGCAGGCACAGGTGGGTAGGCCTCAGCAGTGGGGCTGAGAGGCGCCTGGGATTTGCAGCCCTACCTCTTAGCATCCTCCTTTTCCCCACCTGGCCTGGAGAGAAATGAGAAGGTGTCAGGAGCAGCGAAGAGGGACTCAGGGGAGAGGGGTCACCTCTTTGGCTCCTCTTTGAACCATCTACACAGCTACCTAGGTTGATCTCAGGTCTCAGTCTCTTCCTCAGCTTATCACTTTCCCTAAGACTTAAAAAACCCAGCTCATGTTGGATAAGACCAACAGAGGAGACCATGGTTCCACTTGTCTGAGGATTCTGAGGAGTGGCAGGCTCAGGTACAGCTGGATCCAGGGGGCTCCGCACAGGCTCTCTGTCTCTCAGCTCTGCCTCTCTCTCTGTGTGTCTTAGTTACTTTCTCATTGCTGTGACAAAATGTTCAACATCCACAGTTTAAGGGAGGAAAGATCTGTTTAACTCACAGTTTCAGAAGGTCTCACACACACGCAGTCCACTGATGGGGCAGCTGGCAATGATGAAGGCGCATGGCAGAGGCTGGAGAACGCACGCCCCACTGCAGACCCAAGCCAAGTGAGGCAGGCGCCAAGCCGCTGTCTGGAGACTCAGGCAAGACTAGAGCCTTCTGAGAAGAAGCTGTAACAAAGTTTCTTCTTCCTCGCTTTAATTATTTCAAGCTACCAATTGGTTGCCCCACCCAGAAGTTGATAAAAAACACCTAAAGGCTAGGCCCCTCACTTGTGACAGTTGACACAATCCTTCCAGGTCAAACCCCAAACATTGACCCCTTCCAGCCCGGCCCTGCCTCCCGGTAATGCACAGTTTCAAATATCTGAGGCATTTAGGGGATGCTCAGTATCCAAACCATAATCCCAGCTATAGCAGCACTCCTTTCACGGTGTTTCCTTTCCTTCAGCGGGAACCATCGGTAGCTGTAGGCCGACCTGCCTTTGAAGGAGGGACTTCCTCTGAAATGGACTGTGCACCATTCTGGATGCTACCTGCCTGGGTCCTGGGAGTCCTTCCTGGCCTGCTTGGGCTGCAGGCCCACATTTAGGTGAATGGGAGTCTCTGCCCACCTTTGGAGGTGAGGATCAGACCCCTAGAGGCCTGGCTGAGTGGAATTAAGAGTTCTGCAGGGTGCTCAGCTGCCTCCCGGGCTCCTTCCCTGGACGACCCCCGGCTATGCTTGGTTGGAACACGGTGCCCCTGCTGTCTTTCATTTAGGCAGGCATCCCAAGATGGATGCCCTGCCCTCACAGCCCGCTCCACACCCAGCCAGCCCCATCCTAGAGGCATGCAGATTTCTTCCTGTTCTTCTCCTGGGATGCGCCACCACGCCCAGCAGCCAGCCTGGCCGCCCATCCCAGGGTGATTTTATAAACCACATCAAGTCATGTCATTCCTCTGCTCTTAAAAGAGAAAAATCCAAATTTATGGACCCGGCATTCAAACCGTCCTCTTTCCTGTGACTTGTTCTGGGACTGCCAGCCTCATCGGTCATTGTGTCTCCTTCATGCGTGTGTTCCAGTCTCATGGAGCTTTGAGTTCTTTCAAAATTGGACACTCCGGCCTTTGCACAGGTACAGGGCCTTTGCGCAGGCCATGCCTCTCTCTGCCTGCCTGTGTCACACCCTGTGCTTCTTGGTAATTTGGCTGGCTATCCCTGCAGGGTCCATTTCCAACTTGGGTGGAGCTCAGCTGGGAGCCGTGAGACAAGAGTGTCTGGGCACTGGAGGCAGGAAGCTGCATAAGGAAGGAGAGAGACGTGTCCCAGAGTCCCTGTGTGCCTGGTGTGCGGGGCCGGCCAACTCCTACCTGTTCTGCTCTGCTGCCCACCCGAGGCCTCTAAATCTGTAGGACAAGTGATCTCGGAGAATGGAGGAAGCTACACCATTTTCCCATACAAAGGCACATGTGTACATGTGTTCCCGTACAAGGGCACATGTGGTTTGGTTTTGCAAGATTTTCTGGCCCTTGTTTTGAAGTTTATAAACCCAAGTTTCATAATCCTGAATCCAGATCCTCTTCTTTAACTTAACAAAGTAGGGAAGGGACGCTCTCCTTCCTTCAGCCCCTGGGCACATGGGAAGGGCCGATGGGGATGAGGAGACCTTGGGCTGGTGACTTACCCTGTGACCCGACAAACCAACCTCTCTCCTCCTCTGGACCTCAGTTGGTCCAGGTGGGAAGTGACTGCAGTCAGCCGTCTCAGGGGGCCTACCAGGGAGACTCCAAGGCTGGAGCTGCAGATTCCTCAGGGGCCAGATGGGGACCCCACATGAGTGAGGGGACAGCACCATCGCGGGGGGGATGTTAAGCATCTGGTTCTGATGACCCCGTGGGGCCAAACAGGTCCAAAGTGAAGTGCTACTGTGGACCCTAAGGTCCCCTGATGTGACTTCTGGAGGCAGATGCAAAGTGTTAGGGGCTCTCCTGGCGGTGAGATCACAGGACAGGCCTAGTCTGGCCACAGGGACAACTGGGAAGACAGGGGTTGTCCTGGGAAAGTGCAGAGAACACAGCCCGAGTTTATTGTGGCCACCCCTCCCACTTTACCTCGTGCCATCCCGCCCCTGCTCCTACAGCCCTGTGCCCACCGCTGGCCTGGTGGTGGCAGGTAAGGGCTTCCGTGAGGTTCTTTCTAGAGCAGGTTGGGAAGCGATGTCTTCCTCTCCCCTCAGTGACCACTCCTGCCTGCCAGATGGGAGGCGGACCAGTCAGAGGGTTGTGCTGCAGCTCACAGATGACAGCCTATGGACCCCTCTGTCCACTCCTAGTGGTGCCTCAGAATGATTTAAAATGAGCCCAGGGCCCTACTGGCTTTGGTTGCTCCCACACCCCTCACAGAAGCCCTGAGCATCACTGTAATTGAACAGGCTTAGGTCGCAAGACCCATCCATAACCAATCACTGTGGTTCAGGAATGCAGTGTGCTGATTGGCTCCAGCCCGAGTCACGTGCTCCACCCTTGTCTGGAATGACAATGAGGGGATCAAGGGCTTCAGGGAACAGACCACCAGGGTCCACCCCGGGAAGGTGGGCCAGCGGCTCCATCTCACTCTTGCTTTGCCTGGATGGAGGGGGCTCCTGCACAGAAGGTGAAAACTAGCAGCAGTGGCTCTCTGTTGATGCTTTTGTTTGGAGTGTGGTACCCAGTTTCTGCAGAATTCTTGTGGGCTAGCCACCATTGTCCCCATTTTACAGATAAGGATACTGAGGCCCAGGAGGGTCACTGAGATCTGTGGGGCTCACCCTGCATGAGTGGCCTCTCCCCTGGCTCGCCTCGCCCTTGCTGAAGGCCCGCACAGTGGCTACTCCCTGAGCCCGAGCTCTGGGAGGCCAGCTCTTCCTGGATGATCCTGTGTCGTGCTGCTGTTGTCTGTGCTGCGCTCCATCCTGCTGCCCTGTGCACTTCTGCAGGAGCTGGATGTCATGTTATTACTCATCCAGGTGTTGGCTGGTTTTGGGTTCCTCCTGCCTGTGACTTGCACGGCTGTCCTGGTGTCCCCAGCCCTTGGTGAGCAGTGATTGAAGGACTGAAGGCCCTCACTCAGAGTCCAGTGGGATGAGGTAGAGAGGCTGAGTCTCTGCCCAGGCCTGCTGGGAGGATCACAAGTGCAGCAGGCGGTATGAGCAAAGGAGTCAGCAGGGCGCATCTGCCCTAAGCCCTGGCCTGCGCGCCGGGGCCTGGCCCCTCTGCTCCACACCAGGGTGACTTTGCTTCACTGTGGCTGGAGCTGTGGCCTGGGCCTCTCCGTGCTGCTCCAGGGTCCCCAGGGGCACGTGTACGTGAATCCTCCAGTAACC
The DNA here is from genome assembly GCA_004027205.1 of Ctenodactylus gundi. Lineage (NCBI taxonomy): Eukaryota > Metazoa > Chordata > Mammalia > Rodentia > Ctenodactylidae > Ctenodactylus > Ctenodactylus gundi. The sequence continues at coordinate 410,639 of PVKB01001269.1, forward strand.
TGAATCTGAGCATCTTTTTTCACCCGAATGTCTTACTCTGGCTTGTACAGCCACAGGGGTCTTTCCTGTGTCTGTTTTTGTGTGCTTAGGTGTGGACAGTGTGTGTAGACGTGTATGTGTGCTTAGATGTGTGTGTATCTTGCATGTGGGAATGTGTGTGCATGTAAACATGCCTGTTGACGTCTGCAAGTGCATGCCTGTCCATGCGAGTGTGTGCATATGTGTGTACTGGAGTGAGCACGTGTATTAATAGGCAAGTGTGACTGTGCACGAAGGTGTTTGTACAGGTACATGCGCACATCTGAGTGTGTGCATGTGGAAGTGCACTCATGCAGGCCCGTACACACACAGGTGTGTAGAGATTGTCTGCGGGGATGGGTCCTGATCGGGGTGGAGGTAGCTGAGGGGAGAGGAAGATCCCACCTCTTGCATTTGGCCCTTCCTTGTGCCAGCCCTCCTGCTTGGGTGGGCCCCCTGGAATGGGGAGGTCCAGGTAGGAGCCTCTCGCTCTGCCGCATATGTTTCATATTAAATGTCAGCTGTCCACCGGGTCTGCGGTGCTGCCGTTAATATGGAGAAGTTATTACCAAGCCTGAAGCTGGCTCCTCAGGCTCACCCATGAATTTCAATTACACTGCACATTGACTCTAGGGCAGGGAGAAAGGGGGTGGGTGGCTTTTACTTGCAGGTAGAGGAAACCCTGGCATCCAGGACCAAGGGCTAGGCATTGCCAAGAGGCAAGGCAGGCTCTGTGCTGCCCCATGCTGCCCTATGCTGCCCTATGTGCGTTTCAGTGGGTCATGGGGAAGAAGTGGTGTGTGGACTGGAAGCTGCTGCTGGTCACGTGCTCAGCTCTAGCCCTCCAAGCTGTCCAGCATGCAGCCTGAACAAAGGCTACAACTCTGGGAACATAATTTATCAGATTGCAAAAGAGAGCTCCCATCACCACCCACTTCCCCTGGTGTTGGAAGGAGAGATGCACCAAACAACCCTGTAGCCCAGGCCAGGGTTCAGGAAGGGATGGCTGTTTTGCATGTCACGGGGTTTAAGGTGCCATCAGTTATAGGACACATCACTACCTTACGTACTGTCAAGGAAGAGGAGGCCTTCCTGCTTAAGCTACAAGGTGCACCACAGCCACAGCCCCTGGTGGCCTTGGCGCTGGCACTGGCTGCTGCGGTCACTGTTGCGCACACTGCACTGCTGTCGAAGAGCAGGCCATTTCTCTGGTCTTGTTTTGCACACGTGGTAACCAAGTATAACCTGGCTTTGTCCACTTCTGGGAATCTTCTTCCCTTTCCCCAGAGTAGCTGTTATCCTCCAGGCATAGGTGTTTGCCTTTCATGCCAAAGCTCCGCTGACCCTTTGTCTCTGTGCCTTACCATGTGCCATTGCATTGTGACTCTGTAAAGATAGTTTGAATCCTTGCCTAGTGGCGCAGGCCTGTTATCCCAGCACTCCGCCAGGCTGAGGAAGGAAGATTTCAAGTTCAAGCCCAGCCCGTGCAAATTAGCAACTTAACAAGATGCTGTCTCAAAATAAAAATAAATAAAGGGGAGGATGTTGTGGTTTGGACCTGGAGTGTCCCCAAAGCCTCATGTGTTTGGATGTGGTGGGATACCTGTGGAGAGGTGTGCTGCTGGGGGTGGGGGTGGGGGCGGTGGAGCCTGGCTGGAAGGGACAGATGCCCGGGCCTTAACCTGGAAGGGGCAGAACCTGGAGGCTTGGCCTGGACGGGGTGGATGGATCCCTGGGACAGGACCTGGAAGAGTGTAATAAGTTTCACCCTTCCTCCGTCACTTGGCTTCCTGTTTGTAATGCCATGAGGAGCTGCCTCCTCCTCTGCTGTGTGCTTCCACTGCTGCCGGCCACCCGTGAATGGACTGTGATCTGAAACCGTGAGCTAAAATAAACTTTTCCTCTCCTAATCTCTGTTTTTCAGGTATTCCGTCACAGCAACAGGAAAGTCACTAAGACAGAGGGAATACTGGGGAATGTAGCTCTGTGTGAAGGCCCTGGGTTCAATCCACAGTACAGAAAAAAAAAAAAAAATCTAAAAACCCAAAGTCAGCATTTTGCCCAAAACCAAAGACATTTTGAATGGCAAGGGTCTCGACACAGGAAGTGCCAACCCTCACACTCCAGTGGACACAATGCTAATATGAAACACCACTGCTTAGTTGCCGTGTGCTAAGCAGTGTCACCGCTCACTGGTGACAGGACCCAGTGTTTTGGTTCTGAGTTCAGAGGTGGTGAAAATATATATATGTGAAAAATGTGCCCTGCAAATGTGTCCTTGTAGAGTCCCATGGATGTGGTTTAACGGTGGTGATGATAGAGGTAGAACAAATGATTTTGTGTCATAATCCATAAAGAAAAAACAAAGGCTGGGGCATAGCTCAGCTGTTAAAGCACTTGCCTAGCAAGGCCAAGGCCCTGAGTTTGATCCCCTCCCTCCCACCCACACCCCACACCCCCGCCATATAAACTGGCACGGTGCCACTGAGTGCTGACTCAGGAGGCTGAGGAAGGAGGACTGCCTTGAGTTCAAGGTCAGCCTGAGATATAGAGTGAGGTCAGGACCAGCCCGGACAGTCTCTGGTGTTTAAACTCTATGCTAGGCTTGCAGGGCAGTGGCAAAGGCTGGGCTGTGTGCCCCAGAGGGACCAGTCTCTGCCTGTTCTACGAGGAGAACAATCAGGGATTCGTTTTTCAGCATGAGTATTTCCCCTCTGAGAGTAGAAATTGGGACCACATGGAAAATGAAACGTGCTATGTCTCACGCCGACTTTGTGTAAGGCTCAGCTGTGGCAGTTTAGTGGGGACAGAGCTTCTGGAGGCATAATCAAAAGTGGCTCAAGAGCTGTGAGTACACTGGTGTGCACATACAGCTGCGTACCACTCAGGGCAGGGATGCAGCTGGAGAAATGTGGTGTCAGGCAATTTTATCATTGAGGAAGTATCATAGGGTTACTTACACAAACTAAGACAATTCTGATGTCACCAGACATTACAACCTATGGGACCACTGTCATATATGTGGCCTTTTATTTTCAAAAACATGGCAAAGCAGTATACAGCTCTCTCTCGTGGTAGGGTGGAACTAGGGTTTTATCTCAGAGCCTTCACTCTGAGCTATAGACCCAATCCCTTTTTCAGTTTTGATTTTGAGACAGGGTCTTGCTAAGTCACTAAGTTGCCCCAGTTGGACTAGAACTTGGGATCCTCTTGCCTAATTAGCCTGTCAGAGTGCTGCGATTATAGGCCTGCACCTCGGGGCCCAGCTTACTTCTGTTTAATTTTTTCTTTTTTTCCCTTTTTCTTTCTTTTTTTCCTCTCTCTCTCTCTCCCTTTCTTCCTTTATTTCTGTCTTTCTTTTAGCAGGGTCTCCCATGTCCGGGCTGGTCCTGACCTCACTCTATATCTCAGGCTGACCTTGAACTCAAGGCAGTCCTCCTTCCTCAGCCTCCTGAGTCAGCACTCAGTGGCACCGTGCCAGTTTATATGGCGGGGGTGTGGGGTGTGGGTGGGAGGGAGGGGATCAAACTCAGGGCCTTGGCCTTGCTAGGCAAGTGCTTTAACAGCTGAGCTATGCCCCAGCCTTTGTTTTTTCTTTATGGATTATGACACAAACTAGTTCTAGGATGCTGTAAAGGAAACCTCAAGCTCAGAAACAGATAAATTCTATTTTTCTGGCAATCTTTTCTTGAGCCAATACTGAAGTATATTTATTATTAGAGCTTCAAAGCCCCAATATCTAAAGTATTGGATGCTTTGAAACTGTGCTATATCTAATATGGTAGTTACGAGTCACTTGAGGTTACTGAGTGTTTGAAATGTGGCTGGTGTTTGCGTGAAATATACACTGGATTTCCAAGACTTAGTACCAAAGAAAAATATAAAATATTTTTGGATAATTTTAATATCTTTGTGTGCGGTGCTGAGGATTGAACCCAGGGCTTTGCATGTGCTAGGCAAGTGCTGTACCCCCAAGCTATACATTTTCTCCTCCCACAGGAAAAGTTGAAGTATTGGTTATAGGTTGAAATGATAATCTTTGGGATACATTGGGTTAAGTAAAGTAACTATGAAAATGAATTTCACCTGTATCTATTTTTTTTAAATGTGGCTACATAGGAAGCTCAAATTATATTTCTGTTGGACAATGCTGTCTTAAAACATCTGGCTGGATTCTCCTTCCTTTGCAAAAATTTTTCTTGCCTGGTCACATCTGTTTATTTTTCAAATAAATTTTAGAATTGTTTTGTCAAGTTAAACAATCCCTTGTGGGTCTGATTGACATTAAATTAAACTGAGAAACTAATTAAAGGAGGAATTGACATAATTTATTGTATTTACTAGGAACATGGTGTACCTTTCTGTTTATCCTGCCTTCATGTCGCTCAGTAAAATATCATACATATTTAATATGTCATCATTTTTTTAAACAGGGTTATTTCAAGGATTTTTTTTCTTTTCGCCAATGCAAATTGAATCCTTTCCATCTATGATTGCTAGACAGGAAGGCCATTGGTTTTTATATAATTATGCTTTATCAAGTGGCTTGATTGACTCATTAATTCTCATATATCTTTGTGGGCTCCCTTGAGTCTCCTAGGTATACAGTGGTCCTGTCCAGGTGATGCTGATTTTGGATTCTCATTTCCAGACTGCACCATCTAGAACCTTCGGAGCAGTGTTCACGCATGCTCCTCTGAGTCCAGCTCTAATGGGAGTGCCCGGGGCATTTCTCTGCTTAATATAATGCTTGCTTGAGGATTAAGATGGATTTCATGTGAAGGCAATATCCTCTGAATTCTAGTTTGCTAAGATCTCATTTTTATCAGCAAAGGAGCCAAAATTTAGATAAAATGTCTTCCATTCTCCTCACAAAAAAGCCAGCGATGTGGCAACTTCAGGTGGGGGTGTCTGGCATTTTTAGGACCAGGGTTGTTGCTAGTTGTTTGCTGCCCCTCTACTGTCCCAGAAATGAAGCTCTGCACCCATTTAAGGCTGTCAGAGTTTGCTTCCAGGCATTTCTCATGGGGTGTGGGGGGCGGGTTAGTCTAAGAGCAAGGTGCAGGAGGTGGCACCTCTCAGTCATGCAGGCGGCTTCAGGGTGAACAGGGCCCAGCATCTTGATTTGCCGGGTTTTCTTCCTCCCAGTGCTGTCTTCCCCCCTTTCCAGTTTCTCCAGATGATCCTCCTCCCTGATCCCTGATCCCTCTCCCTGATCCTCCTCCCGTGTCTTGGAACGGACTCTGGCCTCTGCTCTGACCTGTTGGTTGTAAATTTCTCAGCCCTCTGCCCTCCCAAACCCTTGAATCCTGTGCACTTCTAGGAGGTCTTTTCTCAAACAAAGACAGTTCCCTTCTTGGAGGGTATCTGTGGCCCATTCTGCAGAGAATCAAATTGTTTTTCTTCATGGGATCTGCCTGCCTGCTCACTGACAGGCATGGAATTTGAGGAGCTTTGAACACTGTTCATGTGTCTGCCCCACCCTGAGATTCTGATTTATCAGACCCAGGTGGGACCTGGGGGCGGGATTTTTCAGCAGCCCTGCAAGAGAGCCTCCTTCCCAATAGGTTGGGTGTGCACTGACCCAGAGAAAGGTCATGAGGCAGAGCCAGAATTGAGGCCTGGCTCTCCTTTTGCTGGCCCGTGAACCCCAGTTTCTCTAGGTATAAGGCCACCCTCCTCTTAGGGCATGTGTCCGTGAGAATAAGACTGACCGGCTTCATTCAAAAGAATTGTCATGGGAAGATGGGTGGAAAGAAGTGACGGCTTGAGGGACCGCCGCGTACCTGATGCTCCCTCCATTCACATTCCACCCTTGGAAGCCCAGAGCCTTGGCAGGGAGAAAGCACCCCCATTGCAAGGCCATTCCAGGGATGCTCAGAGCATGTGGGGTCCTAAGGGACACGGGCAAGAGCAGGAGATGTGGATTCTCGGGGCTGTGACTGATGCCTTGGGGAGGCAGAAGTGTCTGCAATCCAGTGCACTGAACTTCCAGTCCTGGGGCAGGGGCAGGGTGGAGGGGGTGGTCCTCCCCTCAGCTAGCTCTCCAGGCCCTGTGGGCCTCTCTCCCCTACCCCTCCCTCTTGGCCCTTAGGGCCACCAGCCACTTGCCTGAGCTCTTTAGCCCTGAGCGGAGCTATGGGCCTTGGGCAGCATCGGATCTGCCACAGGCTGAGACAGTGTGGCATAATAATCCTCAACACCATAAGAAAAACATGTGTTTGTTCTTCATCCCAGGTTCCTGGCTCAGGACTCCTAAAACCTTATAATTTCCTGAGTGATGAGCATGCTGGGAGCATCTTTTTTTGTGTCTGGTCTTGGCGCCCTGGCTGTGGATGCAAGAGCTTCTAAGACCCTTGGAATCTGCGAAGTGATAAGTGTCCTTTTTTTTTTTTTTTCCTTTTGGTGATACTGGAGCCACATCCCCAGCCCATTTTTTATTTTGAGATAGGATCTTGCTAAATCTCTGAGTTGCCAAGGTTGGGCTTCAACTTGCCATCCTTCTGCCTCTGCCTTCCAGAGTGCTGTGATTACAGGACTGGTGGTTGTGTTTACCCAAAAGACTAAGGACGGCCTGGACGGCTGGTGCTTTCAGCCTTACCGCTGTCTCTGAGAAGGAGTCTAATGGTATGTCCATAAAATCCCTAAGCTGTGAGGTTTGGAGTTTCTGGATTAGTGAGCAGGTGGCGCATGTGTCCTGGAGGGGTTGCCCTGGGGATGTGGAAGCGCCACACCCCTCCCCACGACCTGGCTCCATGAATTGCTTCCCTTAGGCTGTTCCCCAGTCGTACCCTTTTTAACACGCAGGTCACAGTAAGCAAGATGGTGCTGTGTACTGCTCTTGCAAGCCATCCTGCCTAATTATTGAAGCTATGTGGTGTCCTTGTGAAGCCCCCGACTGGTGGCTGAGTAGCTAGAGGTGTGGGAGAAGAGTGACTTGTGGTAGGGTCTGAGGTGGGAGCCAGCAGACTTTTTGCTGGGGTTGTCTTTGTTTTGTGGCACTGGGGATTGAGCCCAGGGCCTTCACACTGAACTGGATCTCTAACCCATATTTTGATTTTGAGGGAGGATCTTACTGAGTTGCTAAATTGCCCAGGCTGAGCTTGAACTTGGGATCCTCCTGCTTCAGTTGCCTAGAATGCTGGGATTACAGGCCTGCAGAGGGGTGAGTGGCGGGGAGGGAGGCCGGGGGGCACCAGCAGTGTTACGGGGTGGGCCCTTGGCCTGTGGGGTCTAGCTGACTGTGAATAGTTGGTGTACACTGAACTGTAAGACTTCACCTGGTATGGAAGAGCTGGAGAATTGGTAGGTGTGAGGGGAAAAGCCACACATTTGGTGTCAGAAGTGTTGTGAGTAAAAACAGATCCCAGGAGAGCCGCCACAGCCTGGGGCCCGAAGGAGGGAGGGACTTCCCAGACCAGCGCTCTGGCCTCCAGGCCCTGTTTCTTCAACAGTTTCAAAATGCAGCTGCTGAGATAAGGGCTGGGCTTGGGGAGGCTGGGGGCGCAGGGAGCTCTCCCCTTTCCTTCCTTCCTCTTCCTCCTTCTTCCTTTCTTCTCCCCGCTGCTCCGGTCCCTCCCTTCCTTTCTGTGCCTCTCCCCTCCCCTCCCTACTTTCCCCCCTCTCCTCTTCCTTTGTCTGTTGCCTTTTTTCTTTCAGGTTTTCTTCCTCTTTCCCTCCTGTGTGCCTCCACATCCTCCCCTGCTTTGCTGGAGTCCTTTCTTCATGAGGACTCAGACCTCTTCCTAGGTGAGGGCTGCACTCAAGCAGGCCTTGGCACCCAGGGAGTCCTAATCCGTGTGGCAGTCTAGTCAACATGGCAGTCCTGCCAGTGCCCCCCAGAGAGCGAGGCAGGTGCCGCACTCCTGCCATCTGCTGTGCACCTTGCTGTTGACACAGCCTTTCCTGGGGCACCACTCAGAGGTCCCTCAGTGCCAACAGTTGCCCACTAGCAAGAGCAAGGTACTGGGAGAGTCAGGGAGCAGAGAAGAGGAGACCCAGCCCAGAGCCTGGCTGCTCTTCTGCCACAGCTGGAGCCCCAGATAAAAGTTTTGTCCTCTTCACAAACAAGGTTGCTTGCTGTAGAGGGGGTTTCTCACCTACTGAATTCTTGTGTTTTTTTTTCCAGCCTAGGAGCTCAAGGCCACGCCCCAGCCCTGATGGAGTAGCCCCTGCCCCAGTAAGTGGCTTGGCTTTGGATACTCTTTCTTGGGGCTGGTAGCTGGCCTTCACTGGCTGTATCCATGTAAGGGACACACTGCCTGGTGTCTGTCCCTGTTATTGAGGGACATGAGGAGTAAATCCGGGTTGGTTACAGGGAGACTGCTAGCCTCTGGGACTGGCTCTGGCTGGCGAAGCCTTGGCTGTGGTCACGTTGTGGCCTCTGATGGCTGAGGTGGCTGCCCCAGACTAAATGGTGGGCAGACTTGAGTCTTGCTTCTGTCTTGGTGGCAGCCTATTGCCTGTCTCTGATTGGTCACAGCCTCCCCTGGTCCCCTCCCCTTGCCTCCACCCCCAATTCCTGTGGGCCAGCAGGAGGCATCTGGTGCCAGACTGGCCTGGGACCCTTAGTCCTGGGATTGGCCCTGTGATTACTGCTCCTTAGGGGTGGGTGCCAGTCTCTGATGGAGCACCTATTATCTTCATGACTTCAAAAAACGTTTTGGTTATTTTTGTCCATTTTCCAAATGGATTTTGTGTTTGCCTCAAACAATATCGTAAGAGTTCCTTTGTTTTGGTTGCTATTGGATCCCAAAGTAGCATCTGTCCGACAGTAGGGCCTCAGCAGATCTTTGCTGAGCCAGTGAGTGATATCCTTGTGGTGCTTAATTTTTGAAGGAAAATAAGAACATTGATTCAAATCTCTTAAAACATATTCCAGTAGCTCTAGTATGAGGATTATCAGAATTTTATTGACATTGTTAATAGGGTCTTTGCCATTCTATCTTCTAGCAGGTTATTATGGATATTTAGGAACACTTTGAATTCATAACATGCATGTGACCATTGACTCAGAATACCAGGGCCTGCTTCTTCCACATTAATGATATTCACACTTTAGATGTCTTCATTCCCAGTGAGCAGAGTTAACAGTGACCCATAGTGCAAATTATATATGCACTCACTGAGCTACAGATAAACACCTGACAACCGCTGCTGACCTGCCAAGCCTAAGCCCCAGCGTTGCTGTCCCGGTGGCTAAGTGCCCCCCCAGTTCTTGCTAGGCCCTTCTTGCTTCCGATCTCTTCCCTTTGTGTTTCAGCCGCTTGGTCTTCTGTTGTTATAGTGGCCTGAATGTGAAATACGGATCATCACAAAGAATCCTTTAAAAATAAATTTCTTGCTTGGATGTTTCTTGTCTTTGCATTTCTAGATATACAAGTGACTGTGTATATTTGCATAGACATTTTCATGAACTTCCTTATTATTTTTTCCCTTTGTGTGTTGGGGTGGGGAGATGGGAAGGATTTTCTGAGGATGCAGTCATCTTGTGAGCCCATAATGGTCTTTGTCTCTTCTATTTTAATGTTTTCTTTCGCATCTTCCTATATTGGTTGAAATGCAAAATGGAATTTGAGGAGTTGTGCATGGAGTCCCAAGAGTGGCCTCAGAGTGCGTGGCCCCCCCATTGGGGGTGGGAGGGCCCAAGTCCTGGCTGTGTGCATGCTGCTGCTGCAGCCCAACCCCCCCATGCGAATCAGTCTTGGCCTAAATGGATCTCCCGTGTTTATGTAGCTCTGGGGCATGACTTCCCTTTTGCTAGTCCATTATTCAAGTAAAGCTTCGAACATAGGACATGCCTGTGCAGTAGGTGGGTTTCTTTCCATCCTGAGCAGTATATTCGGTGGACCCTGTGGCCTGGGAGCAGTGCACCTGGGCGTGTGTAAGATTGGTTGCCGGCCTAGCAGGCAAACTGCTGTCTTTGAAAGGCTATTGTGAATTTTTGCCGAGACTGTGATTCAAAGAGATATTTTCAGAAGGCCAAAAAGTAAGTCGAACTGTGGAACCTGGAAACTATGAATTTGTACATAAAAGCCCTGTTAGACTCCCTGCGTTATCCCTCACTGATGAAATCATTTTCTGAGCTTCCGTGTCCTCATTGTGCGGGGCGGAGTTTGCAAACTGGCGGGCCGTGTGCCACATCCACCCACAGATGAGTTTTGTTTGGCCATCTTAGTGTTTGACAAATTTCTCACAAAGCCTCAGATTTCCAACTTGTCTTGGGAACTTGGGAGATCTGCTAGGTCTGTGTTCCCGAGGGCTGAAAGTGAGCAGGGGCGGAATGCCCTAGGGGCCGCACTGCCCTTGTGCCACAATCTCCACTGCTCCCTACGGTCACCCAGCTGAGCTTCCTTTGCAATGCACTTCCAGTATGGTCCCTGTGCACGCATCTGAGATTTTTCTCTTGTGGTAAGATGAGTGCTTCGTGGCTCTGCAGCCAGTCTTTTGTGCTCCCTCCCCCTTCTTCCTTCCCCTTACTTCAGTTGGTGGACCGTTGGCTCTGTGCAAGGCTCTGTGCACTGGAGACAGCATGATCCGTCCCTGCTGAGTGTGGTTGATTTTGGCTCCCTGGCTGAACCTCCCCCATCTCATCTGTGATAAGTAAAAATTGATGGCAGTAAGTGCTCTGGTGGGTTGAGATGAGGCTCAGATGAAGTAAGGCCCGTGGCCAGCACTTGGTAACCAGTAGCCTTTGTTACAACGAGGTCATATTTTCCGCCTGGTGCTGCTCCAAGGAACCAAAGTGGGAAAGTTAATTGGAAGTGTACAAGGTGCAGTGCGGACATTAATAACTGTGGGGTACGTCGTGGGCCAGCCTGAGGTAGGGAGTGGGGAAGCAGGGCTGGGGGAGGGGGCGCGGGCCCGGAGGATGATGCTCTGAGGGGGATGTTCTTCCTGCCCCAGATCATAATTGGCTTGGGACATGCTGCCAGATGAGGCTGTGACTCTTCTGAAATGGAATTCCTGGGGCAGAAGAAGGAGAGCAGATGTTTACTGGAAGAGGCCAAGAGCTGCTGACATCATTGTGAGTCTCTCAGGCCACTGCTGGGGCCAAGGGTCCTCTGTCCCTTCCTGCCAGTGAAGCATTCGCATTCCTGGGCAGCTGCCAGAGTGAAGGGGTGGACATACATACATGCACATATACCCACACATGTGCACACATGCCATTCCTTCTATCCAAGCCTTCCCACCCAAACGCAATTAATTAGAATGTGGAAAAGATTTCCAGTCTGAAAGAAGAGAAAGAGCAAAGAGTCTTGTTGAAGGTGGATTCTGAAAAGAAAACCTCAGGCCGAGGTGTGGATGCTTGGTGCAGGATGGTGGCTGGGCGTGGTGAGCTGTCCGTGCTGCTGGCCAGAGCCAGAGGAGCAAATGTCCTTTCCTCCTTGCCCTGTAATTTCTTCTGTGAATCTGGAGGAGGATGTGACTCTCTTTTCACTCACATCTGTGTAGTTGGTGCTTGTACCTCCATCCCTTCTCATAAGCTGTCTCCAAGTCCAGATCCCAGGGATGGCAAGTGGCAGAAAAGCCCAGTGCAAGGTGGCTCAGGGCTCCCTGGGGAGCTGCTTGGGCCTTCTGGGTTGCCCTGTCTCAGCAGCTCAGCTACTGACACCTGTCTCACCTGGGTCAACTGTGCTATTCCATTTGCCTTTCCCCAAGGGATTCAGCGAGAGTCCTGAGATTGGTTCTCATTGGTTTATTCTGGGTCATGTGCCAAGCTTTGAGCAGAGATCACTATGACCAAGGTAGGAAGCAGAATTTTGATTAACCAGGCCTAGTCACATGACTTCCCCAGAAGTGGAGTTTATATGAACATCTAAGAGCCCATGAGAGAAGGCTAGGCCCTCAGAGGAAGGCCATGCTGTCTTCTAAGGAGTAGCTGTACCACCGCCTTCACTGTCCCAGAATCTTTGTCCCATCTCCTCCCTGGTGTCTTCTATCCTGTTTTCTTCCCCCACCATACTTGCCTCACAATAAGTTCCTCTGGTGGAAAAAGCACTGGCTGTGAGACCAGCATGCCAGGCTCCTCCTGACCATCATTGTGTCCTGACACCCTAATCACACTGTCTTCCCTTTCTTCTGTTCTGTGGCCTGAGGCAGGAAGTCTGAAAGGTCATACGGTCCCCTCAGTTGTAAGCTCCGCCCAATTTGAAAACAGCGCTGGTACAGGTACGGGAAGGGACCATTTGGCTTGGCCACAACTGAAGGTAAAAATTCACCTGGGGTGGGAGTGAGGGAACCATGATTAAGGAATAGTGGGATTGGGCCCATGAGAGCTTACATTAATAGAGTGGTCAGAGACGGGATATCCAAGGGTCTCTGGGCTTTCGGCTGATGTATTGGGAGCCCCAGTTGCATGAACAGCTCCTTTTCCTCTTCCCTCTCCCAGAAACCTTCAGTCTTCCTGTCCTGTCAGCTGACCTGGGCACAGCTGCATGTAGTGGCTCTTTGCCAGCCTGACCCCCTCACCTCCAAATCACACCTTTTTCATACCCTCTTGGCAATCTGAACCCCTTGAACCCCTTAGCAAAAAAATATTTTTAACACACAATATAAATATGAAGGAAGTCAATTCTATTGAAATAAGGTTATGAACATTGGAATAAAAATCTTATAATACATCCCTGTATGTGCTTTTAAATTTTTTATTATCATACTTTTTTCTTCTCTTGGTAATAGATTTGTTGAGATACATTTCACGTGCCATCTATTTCACCCATACAGGATAAGAAATTCGGTGACTTTGGTCTACTTAGGGAATTGTGAGACCATCCCACAGTTTGATGCTCATTACTTCAGAAAGAAAACACATTGCCGTAGTTACCACCCCCATTTATCCCACAGAGCCCAACCCGAGGGGGTCACTTACCGACTTCCTTTCTCTGTAAGTTTGCCAATTCTGAACATTTCATTCAAATGGAATCATATATCTGCCCTTTGTGCCTGGCTCCCTTCACTTAATGTAATGATGTTGAAGTTGATCCACATGGCAGTGTGTGTCAGAACTTTGTTCTTTTTTGTGGACAGATACTGCTGTATCGTATTGTAATTTCATACCACATTATACTTTCTTGTCAGTGTGTGCTACTGAGAACTGAGCCCTAGACCTTCACACTGACCTGTGTCCCCTGCTCATTGTTTGTTTGTTTGTTTTTTGTTTACTTGTTTTGAGATAGGATCTAACTAAGTCACTAAGTTGTCCAGGCTAGGCTAAAACTTGTGCTCCTCCTGCCTCAGCCTCCCAGAGGACTCGGATTCCGGCACCCAGCTTATGCCACAATTTTTTATTCATTCATCAGTTGATTGATTGGGTTATCTTTTACCTCTTGGCTCTTGTAAATAATGCTGCTGTGAACATTTCTATATAAGTTTTTCATGTGTTTTTAATTAATGCATTAAATGACAAGATTTAAGAGTGTCTCTCAACCTCTTACTGACATTTCAGTTGATATCTGAATCAGGAAAGATTCTGATCGCATGGTGATTTCTTGGCCAGAATGTTGTCATGCAATGTGTTATTCATGTGTCTATGGTGCTGCTGGTGCAGACGAAGCCCAGTGCACGGCCAGTCACATAAAAGTGTAGCACATAAAATTATACGTATCATATAATACTGGAAATGATAATAAATGTCTGCGTTACTGGCTTACACATTATGCTTTGCGTAATTATTTTAGAGAGTATTTCTACTGAACAAAAGCTGACTGTCAAACAGATGCCATGTGACGTTGGCAGCAGCCCGGTCTGCCTCATATTTACCGTGCCCTTCGATTGCCTCCAGCGGCCACGTGCAGCAGCTAAGCTCGACTGTCTGGGTTCATGTGAGTGCATGCCGCCACGTTCAGCGGCAGGGAAATTGCTTAATGGTATGTTTCTCGGAACATGTCCTATTGTTCAGTAATGCGTGGCCATCATTTAGGACGTACTGAGGGTAAACACTATTTGGTGTGTGTGCAACAGGTGTTTCAGGATGCAGGTGCCTGGTGGCTGCTGCGATGGGCACAGGTGCTGCGTTCTGCAGGGGTTGCTCCATCGCCGTGGGGGGCAGTTTGGGAAGAGGCAGCTGCGGTGTTCTCTGCTCTCAATCTAGGGAGCCTGGGTGAAGAATCTGCCTGGATGCTTTTAAAGGCAGTGACAGGCGTCTGCTCCCTGCACCCCGTGGTGGCCCTATATGTCTAGATCAAGGCAGTGGCCGGCCTGCCCTACTCTGGGGGTGCCTTGTCACCTTCTCCTTCCCTTTCTTGTCCTTGGCTTGAGAGGGTGGGGGCTCAGGCTCCCCTAGACAATGAGAACCCTCTGCCCCATTGTCTTCCCTTCTGCTAGGTATCTTCCTTCACAGCTACTTGGGAGGGCACAGGGCCAGTGATCTGTCTGCAGGGACACCCTTGCTATGACCCACCTGCTGGGTCAGCACTTGCCTCTGGAGGGCACTAGGCCTCCGTTACTCCCTGTGTAGCCCCCGTGGACCATGGAGCTAATAAGGCCTCCTGGGCTTTGTGGAGCCTGTGGGTCTTGTCTCTGGGGTGGGCTCAGCTGGAATGCCTGAGTCCTGCCTCCCACCCACACCTGTCGATGACAGGGCCATGTCCTTCTGGCCCCATGCTGGGCACAGGGCTATCTCTGGGCTTGAGGGGAGTGTCCATGGCAGGAAATGAGTCTTCAGGCCCTCTCTTCCGGGACACCTGAGGTTGAGGGTCAGCTGTGTTTGTGCATGAGAATGGCTCTCCCTTGGCATCCTCAGGCCTCTCCAGAAGGACTCACGGCCAGAGTAGTCTCTGATTCCCAGCTTTCTCCTCTGCACTTGGGATACTGGCTTGCTGGCCTGGTCCCACGTGCCCAGGGAGCTGCCAAGGCCCTTGTCTGGTGCCCTCCCAGGAGGGGGGGGGGCCTCCTGTCCTGCTTCTTGTATTTCAGAGGCTACCAGAGGCTTCCCTGACTCTGCGGCTGGCGGCAGCCTTGTCGAGCCATCTAGAATTGGCTCCCGGCCTCCTGGTGTCCCCTGGGTGTCTTATGTGGCAATGTGGCTCTATTTCAGGGCCTGCAGGAGCACCCGGCGTTACCTCAGGGTTTGCCCTGAATCAAGGGATTGGCGGAGGAGGAAACTGGATCACTCATTCCTGTGTGACCTTGGGTAGGTCCCATCACCTCGCTGAGCCTCCAAGGTCTTAGCCACAAGAGTTCCAGTAATCCAAAGGAGGAAGGAAGGACATTCAGGTCCTCTCCTAAGCCCCTGTCTTGTCCCCACAGATCCTGGGGTTCCTAGCAGCAGTTTTGGGATAGTCTGCAATGGCTTACTTTTTTTTTTTTGTTCTATTGTTCTTAAATTAAAAAGTCTTATATGCCTTCACATGAAACAGAATGTATAGATCAAACCAGAGGAAACATTCAACACTGTAATGTCTCTCTTCCACATCTCTGCAGACATAAAAAGGTCCTTGCTGTGTTACCTGCTTTGGCTCATAATTTCTGTGTTGTCCAGTGTTCTGCTTTAATGTTCTGGACAGAGGTGAGCTACCTAGGAAATGCCGAGGGGCCGGAGCCCTTGGGTCCAGAGATGAGGGGGAGGCTGGAGATGAGCACCCAGGTGCCCCAGGGCG
Organism: Ctenodactylus gundi; assembly: GCA_004027205.1. NCBI lineage: Eukaryota > Metazoa > Chordata > Mammalia > Rodentia > Ctenodactylidae > Ctenodactylus > Ctenodactylus gundi. The sequence goes on from PVKB01001269.1 coordinate 426,256, forward strand.
AGGTGGCCAGAAGCAAGGCGTGCAGGATGGGGGAGTGGCTTGGAGAGGTGGGAGTGCGTCGTGGGGTTGGGAATGTTAGCACCGAGAGGAGGAGGGCCCCTGAGGAAGAGGGTGGCAAGAAACGCAGGGGGACCGCCCTCTGGGCCCCCGGCCATGTGCCAAGTGGAGGAGGTAGTAGTGTCTTGCGAGACAGTGAAATTGCCTCAGTGCTGTAGGGTGAGTCCAGAGGAATGGGCTCAGGGGGCTGGGCGGCAGCGGTGCTGGGTCTCTCCGCAGAGGGGCCTCCGTACACTCTGGAGTCAGGGGCTCGGGCAGCCGGTGGACGCCTGGCTGCAAATGGCCTTGAGGGGCAGACAGGGGAGATGAGGGAAGGGAAGGCAGGACAGCAGGGGCACCATGGGCACGGATGCGGGGCAGAGGAAACGTCAGAGTAGGAAGGAGCTGCTCTCTTCAGAAAGTTTGCATGCGTGTAACTGCATTCAGGATTTAAGTGTGCACTTGCGGATACATGTGTGGAATGTTGCCACTTTACCAAGAGGATTATAGGTGGCATGAATACGTCCAGGGATTCTGGAGAGAGACAGAGAAGGTGAAACTATGGGGAAGAAAATGTGTAGCAGTCTGGAGGTATTTATCAAGTGTCAGACATTGAAGTGAAACTGATTTGAGCCAGGAAGAAC
>PVKB01001269.1:427035-451677 GCA_004027205.1 Ctenodactylus gundi
GGGAAGGGTTGATGGGTAAATCCGGGGAAATTTTTTGGGCTCTCTAGTTGCAGGTATGTCTGCATCTAGGTACTCAAATGACATTTCAGTCTCTGTTTTCTTTCACTTTCTCCATCTCTTGGCTCTCATCTCTTGTACGATGGCTTTGTTTTCAGGCCTTCTCTTTCTCATGAGGGAGAAAGTGGCTGCAGGCAGCTGCCACACAACATCCTTTCAGTTTAACAACTCAGAGGAGCAGCGTTTCCTTCCCAGCAGCTCTAGCTGTAGTTCCAGGATTTTGTCTGACAGACTCAGGCCTTTGTTTTCTGTTGATATAGTGGAGTGCCTGAGACTGGATAATTTATAAAGAAAGGAATTTGCTCTGACACAGTTCTGGAAGGCGGAAAGGTCAGGATTGGTTGGCTGCGTTGGATAAGGGCGTTTTTGCTACTCTAGCTTGGGATGGAAATGTGGAGGGGTGATGGGTGTGGAGGAGAGATGGAAGAGTGAGAGCCGGCCCTTGTAGTGGCTCGTCCAGCCCCAGGCGGTGGGGAGCTCACCCCCACGAGGAAGGTGTCAGTCCCTTACCCACACACCTCCTGGCAGGCCACACTTCCAGTTCTGCTGTGTGGTATTGCGGTTTGGATCTGGAATGTCCCCCAAAAGCCTCCGGAATTTTGATGTAGTGGGATGTCTGTGGGACAAGTACTGTTAAAAGGTGGGGCCTGGTCCAAGGGTGCAGAGCCCTGGGGCTTGACCCAGAATAGATGGATTACTGGGACGAGATCTGGAAGATTAGCTCCGTCTTTCCTTCCCCATTTGGCTTTCTGTCTTCCGTGTTGCGAAAAGCTTTCCTCCAGCTACACCTCTGCCACGTGTTTGCACCATTGCCGGCCGCCCATACATGGCCTGTGTGAGAACTTTTGACCCTGTGAGCTGAAATAAATCTTTCCTCCCTTAAGTTGTAAATGTCAGATATTCTGTCCCAGCAGCAAATAAGTAGTGACAACACATGGGGACCAAACCCAGCATCAGTTTTTGTGGGGACAGTACATATTCCAGCCGTAGAAAGTCCTGATCCCTGAGCTGTGGTCCCTGCTGTCAGGTGATGGCATGCTGTGTTGGCCTGACTGGGTCCTGGGTCCCTTTCGTCCTTTTGTGGCAGGAGGTGGAGAGGTGGCTGCTGAGGACATGGGGGCTATGCAGAAGGAGGTTAGTGTTCTGTCTGGCTCCCAGTTCTAGGGGAGGCTGGGGCAGGGAAAACGAGAAGGTGCAGTGACAGCTCGGCAGAGTGGGAGGGGATTTCACAGGGCAGGCGGGATGATGGCGAGGTTGCTCTCCTGGGAGTCTCCGGCTCTGTGAGGAGAGTGTCAGGCGAGGGGAGGTTGACTGATCACCAGCTGCCCTGCGAACTGTCAGGAGTGGCCTGAATGCAGAAAAGCAGCCCTGGGACCATGCAGGGCAGGCCTCCTAGCGAACGAGTTAGGGACAGCCATTGTCAGCCGGGCCGGGCCGGGGCGGTGGCAAGCTGGCTACAGATGTGCTGACCAGCAGACAGCCAGTGAAGGGCTGGAGCCAGGCCTGATGCCTGGTGGGGGTGGGAGAGTGGCTGAGGCCAGGCCCCCTCGGCATCGTGGGGACCCTGGGTGGAGGACGGTCAGAGGCTTGCCCTGGTAGAGAGGGGGGATTCATTCTACTCCGTGAGTGTGGATGGAGTGGGACAGGGTGAGGTGGGCAAGACAGACCCAAAGGAAAGCTCAGACACAGCCCACATTAGATGGGGGTTAAGACCGGAGAAATCAAGACAAAGGCCAAGCACAGCTAGTTGGGCATGAGTATATGTGAATACATATGTGTGTGTGTTGCACGTGTGAATGTGAGGGGCGTGTAAAGCATGTGTGCACATTTGTGTACCATGCACACATGTGTGCATATGTATAACACATGCACATGACATGTAAACATGAGCACATATTTGTACTTGGGAAGCATATTCATGAGCAATGCGTATGCAGGTGTGTACAGTACCTACAATGTGTGTGTGGCTGTGTATGTGTTTGTGTGTGGGGGGGGGAGTGAATGTTTTGCAAATGAAATGCGTGTCTGCTTGTGATGCAAGGGAGGCACGCACATGAATGACAGGTGCTTGCAAACCTGTGTGATGCCTTCATGGTGTGTGCTATGTACATCTGCTTGTGTGTGAGTCTACGTGAGTGTCCGTGCATGGGTGTCATAAGTGACACCCACGTGTGATCTTTAACACCGCCCTCGCAGCTAGAAGAAGAGAAGAGGTAGCGTGTTGGGAGGGGAGGGGTGTACAGTCAGCATGGTGAACAGCAGCGCCCTTTGGGAGCGCGTGGCTGAAGAGGCCGTCCTGCCCGGTGACTGGCTTCCTCCAGCACCCAGGCTGCGGCTCCTGGGTCGTGGGCCTTGCCTTCCTGGATGGCCCTTTTGCTCTCCTGGCCCAGGTCAGCCAGGCTTCAGCGACGACTTTGTACTCCTGGTCCCGGGAAGCCTTGGTTTTGCCCCAACACCCTTGGGCTTGGGCAAGAGCTGTCCTCTCTCTGTCCATGCTCCCGTAGGAATTGCTGGACTGTGGCCTTCTTACCATCTAACAATGAAAGATTCACAAATGCGGGCGTACCCATTGTGTGGTCTTGGTTTCTTCTCACCTCTAAGTGAAAGGACTCCAAGCAGTGGTATGGGTTTTTAATGGGTCTGTTCCTGCTGCCCTGGCTGCCCCCCACCCCGGGTCTTTTCTCCTTTCGCAGGTCTGGCTCCCCCGCCTCTCTTCCCCTCCCAGTTTCAGTCTCCTGCCGTTTTAATGAGGGCCTGGCCTCCTGTGCACTGCTGCTCAGCGGCAGTGCATTTAATTAATAATCTTACATTGCAGTTCTTCAGAGTAAATGCTACCATTTTATCCCTCACTAATTGGAAGGGGCTGGTTAAGCTCTGAGATAAATGGCCCTTTCTGTCGGGGATGTCAGCCTGGAGTCTCCATCCGGGTGGCCGTGCTGGGCCAGGCGCTGCTGGTGGCCCTGAGCTGGGGTGTTGGACTACAGGGATAGGAGGGCCAGTTTGCCAGTTAGAATATGGTCCAGGGAAGGCCTTCTAGCTAGTGGCCAGGGCAGAGAACTGACCTATGTAGAAGCCCACCCCTGCCCCTTGGGGAAGATACACAGGAGGGGACCCTGGTGAGCAGCAGGACTTTGGATGTGCCATGGCCCACTACCAGTGTCCCCGAGCTCCAGAGACGTTCCTGACCCAGTTTCTGCCTGTCTCCCCTGCTCTCTGTAACCCTTTCCCCCTCTGCCCTCATCCCTGCCCAGCCCCTCTCACCTGCCGTGGAACCAAGGACACTGACCCCATGGTGGGTCCTCAGACACACATGTGGAAATGATGTTTTCCCCATAAGCCCTGGCAAGCAAGGACACATGAATTATACCAACACCACCATGCTGTTGTTTACCCATGGGGTGGGCTACAGGGAGAGGGGACAGGGTGCCTGCTCAGGGCCTCTGGGCAGTCGGCCCTGCCCATCCCCGTCATCCCAGGTCTCAGTGTCACCCCTAGATATGATTTCTTAGACCACCATTGTGCAAGATAAAACATTGGAGACCACTTCCCTGCACATCCACTGTATTAGTTTGGGTTTTTTCAAAGACAGAATTTACAGATTTTATATCAAAAGGATCTATTAGGAAGGCTTATAAATCCAAGGATATAGTTCGAGATGGCTGCTCAGCCATGAAGTAGATCTCCCGTCCGGGACTGCAGAACAGCTGCTGAGGTGAGAGTCTGCTGTAGATCCCGGATGAGCACCGGGGCCTGAAGGAAGATCGGCGGCTTTAGAGCAGCAATGGGCAGATGGGCACAAGTTGAGACTGGAGCGAATCTGTGCTGAAAATCTGCGATGTGTAGCAAGTCCGCGTCCATAGACCATGGCGAAGGCGAGAGCTTTCCCAGAGGAAGAAGTTGTAACAATCTTCCCTCCTCCTTCCTCCCGGTTCCAGCAGGCCCTCCCACATCTGGGTGGGTGCTCTTCTGTCATTGGCCAGCCCACGAATGACTCACGCTCTAATCCAGACCAGTTCTTGATCCCCAATCTAGGGTGGCTCACCAGTGCTAGTCCAGGTGTGTCCCTGACCCCAGCAAGTTGACATAATCTCCTCAGTGGTCACATCTACCCAGAGGAGAAAGACTGACTGAACCAAAATAGTCAAAATTGGAGCTATGGATTTACAGGGTCTTCCTGTACCTGTTTTGTTGGTGACAAGTGCTGGGGTCAGAGCTGTTAGACACCTCCTGGGCAGGCTGGGGCATGCAGTGTGATGGGTGCTAGGTTTCTGTGTCTTCTGCCAGTTGAGTCAGTCTTCAGGGGCAAGGCAGCTCTGGTCAGAGCTCATGCATGGGTGCATAAGTACCTACCAGGAAACCAGAGGAAGGAAAGAGACCAGGTGCTGAGACCCAGGGGCTGCAGGACAGTGGCCCTGTGTAGAGCTGGCAGGAGGGCCAGTGGAGGGGCTCTGAGCTCTGCCCTTGTGTTCCTGTGGTTGCCCATTGCTGAGAATTATTAATCGCTAGAATTTCTTTCCCTCCCCTCCTTCCTTCTTCCTCCTCCTTCTCCCCACCCCACCCCATGTTGTGAACCTAACCTAGGGCTTCATGCATGCTAGATTAGCCACTGAGCTACGATGCTAGCTTTGTTTTTGTTTGCTTTGGTTTCATTTTGTTTTGTTTTGTTTTGTTTTGAGACAGGGTCTTGCTCTGTAGTCCATGCTGGTCCTGAACTCACTATGGAGTCCAGGCTGGCCTTGAGCTCATGGAAATCCTCTTGTCTCAGCCTCCGAGTGCTGGGATTACAGGTGTTTGCCACCATGCCCAGCCTGTGTGATCCTGGGTAATCGACTCAGGGCCTTGAGCATGCTACCCAAGCGCTCTAACCACTGAGCTCTTCCTCCAGCCCCTCCCAGCTTTGCTTTCTCTTTCCATCTCCCCCCCTCCTTACCTCCTTTCTTCCTTTCTGTCCACTCTGTGTGGCAACGTTTCCTCCTCTTTTTCTGCTCTAGACTTTGGGGAGCACGCAAGGAAGACACAGACTCACTGAATCCAGCCTCTGCTTTCTGGGTGCTCATGGCTTCCTGTGGAGAAGGCCAGGATGATCTGGAATGCCATTTCTATGAGCCAGGGTGGGGAGCCCAAAGGTTGCAGGCAGGCGCTGACACACTGTGTGGTGTGATCTCTTCCTTGATTGTGGGACTGGGATTTTCCCCCTAACCCCACTGAGGGATCCTCTAGGATCCTCACACCTGCTACTTTATTCTATTTTATTTTATTTTAATTTAATTTAATAATTTAATTTTAGTGGTACTGAGGATTGAACCCAGTGCCTTCACATTGAGCTACATCCATAACCTGTTTTTATTTTTGATTTTGCTGAGATGCCCAGGGTGGGCCCAAAATTGCAATCCTCCTGCCTCAGGCTCCTCTTTTAAGCATCTTTTGGGTCCCTTCCCCTGGGTCATTGTGGCCTGAGTTCCTGCTCTCTATCCTGAGGGGACACAGCTATTTTCCAGAGAAGCCTCAGAGAGTATATAGCTTTCCCCCCCAGGAGGGATCTTTGTCTTTAATTCTTTGCAAATAGGACTTCCTGGTGCTGTGGTTTCTTCCCTGACACCCCCAGGGGCGTCCCCACTTCCCCCTCCTGGACTTTGATGTCTCTCTGATGATTTTCTCTTTGTAGGGGTCTGCCCTTTCTCTCTGGGAGCTTTTAGAACTTTCTCTTTGTCTTTGATGTTCCTGGGTTTCATGATAATGAGTCAAGGTCTGGGGTTTTTTCTTAGCTGTGTGTTGACTTGCAGTCTTATGAGCCTACAAAAATTGAAATCTTTTATCATGTCTTGGGACATCCTTGGCCATTATTTTCCAGCTCCTTCCTGTCTCTCCCCCTTCTCCTTTCCTCTGGCATTCCTTCATTTCACCTAACTTTTCTCTCTGCCTTCACTCTCTTGATGCCTCCCCAAAGCACCCAGTGAGAACTGGCTCATTTGTTCTGCTGTTCAGTTCAGCCATTGAGTCCTTTCTCCAGTCACATTTGTTTTAACTGAGTCTTGGTAGCTGCTCATTCCTTCTGTTTCTAATGTTGTTTAAGAAATCATATTGGTGGGCTGCAGGAACAGCACAGCAGTTAAAGCACTTTCCAGCAAGAGCAAGGCCCTGAGTTTGATTCCCCAACACCGCATAAGCTAGGCATGGTGATATATGTCTGTAATCCTGGGAGGCTGAGGCAGTAAGATTGTAATGAGTTCGAGGCCAGCCTGGGCTACATGGTAAGTTCAGGACCAACCTGGACTACAGAGCAGGACCCTGTCTCAAAGAAAACAAAACAAAACAAACAAAACAAAATAAGACAAAACTAAAATAAATCCATATTGCAGGGTGTGTGGTACAGAATTCTGGCTTTACTATGGGTGATTGAGACAGGAGAATCTTGAGTTTGAGTCCAGCCTAGGCAATTTAGCAAGACCCTATCTCAAGAAAAAAAAAAGAAAGAGCTGTGGATGTAGCTTCATACAAAGACCCTGAAAGACCCTGTGTTCATTCCTCAGTATCTGCAAAAATAATAATACCAATAACAATAGTAATAATCCTTATCATGTTCATTTTAATTCTCCTTGGTATGTCCTGGGCAGACAACCCTGGGTGGGTGTGGGCTTTCTTTGAGCACAATGCGTGGGCTACCCTGTCATTCAGATGTGGCTTTTGTTGCCGCGGGCTGTCTGACTGTGAATGATGTCTCAGGAGGATGGGCATGCCCCCGTTGACTTTCCTCCCACAGAGTATGGATACACTGATCTAAACTCGGAGTTCAGTGGGGCGTGGGGGAACTGCCATGTCATCCACAAGGGTACAGTCAGCCCTACAATCCTGAGGCTATAAGGGCAGCACATGGTCCTCTGTCTTCTGTGTGTTGCTCGTGTCCTCGGTTGCCTTGTGATGTGTCTTAAGAAGAGCTCTGTGAGGTTGGGTAGGTGCTAGATGAGGTTCGGGGTTGGGTAGTGGAAGTAGGAAAGAGAGATGTGAGTGAGGTCTATGCTGGGCTAGGGCTGGGAAGGAGGAGGCCAGGAGAGCCAGAGTCACTGGGAGGCTGAGTGGCCCAAGGCTCAGGGAGTGGGAAGATCTAGGCCTTCTCACTTTGGGGAAAGGATGTGGCTGGCAGGGATTTGTCAGCGGTGGTGGGGGGCTGCAGGAGGAAGGTCACACGGTGATGGGCCTAAGCTCGAAGCTGCCAGGGCGGTGCGGGAGGAACAACTCTGTTCCCTTTTGGCTGTCATCTCTGCCTCTTGGAGGTGCAGAGGTAGGAGAGTACCTGGGCCTTGGGGACCCCTGTCAACTTAGTGGACAGCTGCAGGTGGGGAGTCTGGGGTGCTGTGGGCAGAAACCAGAGACCTGTCAGGTGCACAGAGGCCCTGGAAAGATCAGGCAGAAGAAAGCAGCCACCTGTCCCTAGTTTGGAGTTAGGATCCTGGCCCGCATCCTCCTGTGGAGTTGTGGGACTGGGCACATGCACTGGCTTCTGTAGGCCTTGTCCGTCTCCTCTGTAAAATGGGCATGCAGTCCAGGGAGAATGTGGCTTGTCCGTGCCGAGGAAGGACAGAGCCCTGAAACAGCAGGAGTGGTGAGCAGCAGGGTTCGGGAGCCCGGGACTGGGGTTCGTGAATTTACTATTCTTGTTTCAGAGAGAAAGGGAAAACTGTATTCAGTCCGTGGTGTAGGATGCTGGGGATGGAGGAGGAGCCTGGTCCCGCCCGGCTCCCTGCACCCTCCTTCCCCTCCACTTAGCTCAGGGCTGGCGGCCGCCCAGCTCCGAGTGAGACGTGGCAGCCAGGAGGCTGAGGCCCAGCCAAGCCCCAGATGGCTGGCGCGGGGTGCTTCCCCTGAGCAGAGCAAGACAAGGCCAGGGGCCGGCCTGGCAGGGAGGGCCAGGAAGGAATCAGGGGCTTTGGCGCTGATCCAGTCCCACTCCTACCATGAGGTGCAGGAGCGTGGATCTTGGGCTTGGACCTACAGGAGTGTGTGTAGAGGGTGACGGGAGGACTTTGTGATCCTTTGATCTGGGAGCTGACACCTTGGTCCTAGCCTGGCCACCCCTGGCTCCATGATGAGTTTGTGTGTGTGTACACATGTGTGAGTGTGTGAGTGTGCCTGAGGATCATGGCTTCATAGGCATTCCTGGGGCAGGGGGTGAGGGGAAGTCTTGCAAGGTTTTAGGCTGTTGGTCAGTCCTGTAGGATTCAAGTCAAGTCTTTTTTTTGTGGTATTGGTCATCAAGCCCAGGGCCTTTGCATTGGGCTTTATCGCCAGCCCGTTTTTGGTTTTGATTTTTTGAGACAGGTTCTCATTAAATCACTAACTTGCCCAAGCTGTACTCAAACCTGTGGTCCTCCTGTCTCAGCTTCCCAGAGTTCTGGGGTATAGGCCTGTGCCACCAGACATGGCCAAGTGTTTAAATACTATAGTTCTTCTCAACTTAGGCTGAGGTTAAGTTCCAATAAATCTATTATAAATTAAATATATCATAAATCAAAACTGCATTTACTGCATCTACTAAAGACCGTAAAACAGATCAGCCTGCCTTAAACATTCCTTAGAACATTTACTTAGCCCACCACGGGCAAACTCATCTAGCACAAAGCCAGTTTTAAAATATCGCGTGTGACGGAGTGGATGTAGCGCACTGGAGAGAGCTGGGTGTTGCCTTCAGCGACCTCGTGCCTGGTGCCTGGGAGCTGTGGCTCTCCTTGCTGGCCAGCCTTGTGTCCCTGATACTACGGCACGGGGCTAGTCTGGGCCAACATTAAGACCCACAGTGCGCGGTATGATTCCCCACCTGTTGTGTGTCCTTTTGTGTAAAAATCCTAAGTGGCACCACTGAAAGTAGAAACTATTCTTTAAAAAAATTAATTTTACAAAATAACGGGTTTAGTTATGACATTTTCACGTGTGTATTGTATTAAGTGGTTTGTTCCCCTCCCCGGTTACACCCCATGCCGGCTCCTGACCCCTGACCTTTCCTAATAGTCTCTCTTCTATTTTTGTGTCTTTTTTTGTTTTTGGAGACAAGGTCTGTGTAATCCAGGCCAGTCCTGAACTCACTATGTAGCTCAGGCTGGCCTCGAGCTCAGGACAATCCTCCTGCCTCAGTCTCTAGTGCTGGGATCGCAGGTGTGCACCGCCGCATCTTGTTTATGTGACGCTGGGGAATCGAACCCAGGGCCTGTGCAAGCTAGACAAGCTAAGCTCCCAGTCCCTTCCGTCATCTTTCTACCTTTTTTCTTCCTCCTAGATTTCACATATGAGAGAAAACTGAGAACTTACCATTCTGAAACTGGTTTATCTCCCTTAACAGGGTGATCTCTAATTCCATCTATTTTCCTGTGTGTGACATAGTGTTTTTATAAATGGATAGCTAATATGGTACTATACATATAAACATATATATGCGTATATATGTGTGTATATAAATATATAAAATGTATATACGGTATATATAGTGCCTTCATCCCTAGCCCATTTTTAATTTTGCTTATTATGTGCTTTTTTTCCTGTCAGACAGGGTCTTTCTCTGAGCTCAAGGTAGTCTTCCTGCCTCAGCCTCCTAAAGTGCTGGGATTCCAGGCCTGAGCCACCAGGCCTGGCTAAAGCACATCTTTTTTTCCCCCCCTATGGCCCTAGTCACTCAGTTGCTGAGCTGCCCAGGCCAACCTTGAATTATGATGCTCCTGCCTCAGCTTCCTAGAGTGCTGGGATTACAGGTATGCGCTGCTAGTCCTGCTAACCCACCTTCTCTTAACTGTAGCTTACAACCGCTGACTGCCCTGCTGTGCCGTGCGCCGTGGCTAAGGTTAGGTGTGCTGCCTTCCACGTCGGGACCCTGCCTTGCTGTCAGGCGGCCGTTGCCCACAGCACTCCCCGTGGTTGCTGACCACACCTCCTGCACCGCATGTTCTTTTTCATTCATCTGTGGAAGGACTCCGGCTGGTCCAGTGCCATGGCTGCTGTGAACCGTGCCCTGAGAAGCGTGAGTGGGCAGGCGTTCCTGTGTCCCACTGCCGCTGGTTCCTTTGAGGATGTACTCCGGGGCAGCTGGACAGATGGTGGGTCTCTTTTTAGTTTTGGAGAACCTGTGTCCTGGTTTTCACAGGGGCCACACTAGCGGGACTCATTCCCATTCCCACCAGCAGAGGCTTAGGGTCCCTGGCCCCCTGCATCCCCACCAGCAGGTGCCACGGCAACGAGGGCCCAGCTCGCGGACGGCTCCGTCCACCCATCCATCCCTCCCCCTAGAATAGTCGCCCATGTCCTAATTCCTGCTTCTACCAGTTTCCTCTGGCTACTGGAACAAATGACCACAGACTTACTGATTTCAAGTCACAGAAATTTATCCTCTCACAGTTCTGGACACTGACTCTGGTTTTTAGCAGGCCAAAGACAGGGTGTCAGCTGGGCTGAGCTCTCTCAGAAGACCCCAGGTGACAAAGTGCCCCTGCTTCTCCCAGCTTCCAGGTGGTGGCCTGTATGGCTTGGCCTGTGGCCGCTTTGCTGCAGCCCTCAGAACCAACACATTTAGTTGTCTCGTGGTCTCCACAAGGCCTTCTTCACGTGTCTGTCTGCTCTCCCTCTTCCTCCTCTCAGAACGATACGTGCGATTACATCTCGGGCCTGTTTTGGTCATTCAGACTGCTGTAGCAAAGTACCGTAAGTAGCATGAACCACGGATATTGATGTCTCATGGTTCTGGAGGTCGGAAGCCCGTGGTGGAGGTCAGGGCATCACATGGTCCAGTTCTGGTGAGGGCTGCCTTTCTGATTCATAGATGGCATCTGTCGTGGCTTTCTCTTCCTGTAGGGGGAAGAGCCAGGGATCCAGTCCCCTTGGGCTTGTTTGAGAAAAGCCCTAATCCCACTCTCAGGAGCTCTGCCCATGTGAACTGATCACCTCCCGGAGGCCCCATTCCACAGCGCTCACACTCCAGAGCACTAGGTTTCAGCATATGAGTTTTGGGGTGAGGGGACACAAACATTCCATACTGAGAATCCAGGATATAAGTCCCAACTCAAAATCTTTTGCTTGGTCACATCTATTAAGTTCTTCTTTATAATATCAGGTAATATTTGAGTTTCTAGGAATTGGGCCTTGGACATGCCTTTGCGGGGGGTTGGCAGGGTGGGTCATTTCTCAGCTGAGCAGGTGGCTAGTCCTGTAGCTGTCAGAGTCACCCTTTTTCCCTTCCTTCCCTTGGCCAAGAGTTGGGGTGCAGGATGTGGGAGGTGTCCCAGATTCCTTCTCCCTCCTCTCTACATCTGTCCTCCCCACTTTCCTCTCTGCAGCAGAGTACTGTTAAAGAAAAAAAAAAATGTTCCAGTGACATTTGTTTGAGCATAGCAAGGCAGGATAATACAGGACCATGGCGATGGGGACAGGTGCCACTCTGAGGAGATTTTATGTTGGGAATGAGAGACTGGGTTTGGTTTTGGACCTAGGCTCAGACCAGTGGGAATTTATAGCCAGGGAGCGGGTGGGGTCACTGAATGGAAAATGACTAAGGAAACCCAGGATGAGGGGAGACTCTTCCTAACAGGTTAAGTCTGGCCTGACAGGATTGTTCTGAAGACAGGCCAGCTGACCAGATGTCCCCTGGGGGAGGTGGCTGACCAGGAACCTGATCCAATACGGAGGGTGGAAGCTCTTGCCAGGTTGACTTAGCTGAGCTTTTTGCTAGCTCTGGGCCGTGTGAGGAAGTATGCTCACAGGCTTAGGGAAGGACATCACGCCTGACTAGTGTTTGGTCAAGTGGAGCATCTCCTTCAGTGTCCAGGGCACTGTGACGGTGTCTTGGTGAGTAGGTTTGTGTGCTTGTGATTCTTTGCACGCAGCTCATGCTGCCTGCCCCTGGCCCTGTGGGTTCTAGCAGACCAGCGTGGAGGGAGTTGGCTCTCTGCGCAGCACCGAGCAGACACTGGGCCAGGCCCTTCCTGAGGAGCCGGGCAAGGCCAGCTCCTCTCAGGCTGGGAAGCCAGGCCCCGGCCGAGCGGGATAGGGATGGCTTTCTTATTTGTCTTGGGCAGGATCACCACAGAGCAAACATCTGTTGAACATAAGCCTCTTCCCCTTATATAATGTGGCTTGGGGAGTGGTTTTGGAACATTGCTTCCTGTTGTTGTTGAGTGGCAGACAGAGAAGCCCAGGTCCTTCCTTGTGGGTAGGAGGGTGGGAGCTTCCTGGGGCTGGCCCAAGGTAGAGCAGGGTGAAGGCAGAGAGGACCCAGCTGGCAGGTGGGAGGCAGCAAGGAGCTTGGTGCCCGTGCGGCAGGTGGTGGCACCTACCCTGCCCTGCTGCCCTGCTTCCTGCACACGGCAAGGTGACCGGGGTCTAGGGCGTAGTCCTCTCACTGTCCCCAGGAAGTGGACACAGCCCCGTTGCCTCTTTCCCCAGGGCTTCCCGGCTGCTCTCTTCTCAGTCTTCCCCACAGCTTTGGAGGCTGGGCTCATTCTCCCATTTTATAGCAGGTGCACATGAGGCCCAGGGAGCAGAAAGAGCTTTGTCGCACAGGCCACACCTGGTGGAGTGGGTCAGCAGCCTGGGCTCCCCCTGGGGTCCTCTGGGTTGAAGTCCAGGCCTGAGTCACTGCTGCTGGAGGAGTTTCTATAGACATCTGACAGGACGTTGGGGACAACTTGTGACCTGGGTACCAAGGGCTTTGTCCAGCCCTACCCCCAGTGGCCCCAGGCCTGTGGCTATTGGAACTGAAAGGCAGAGGGGCTAGACTTGTCTCAGAGAGGCCTTGGCTGGGGTCTCCCTACACAGCACTTGGAGGCATGCGGACCCCAAAGTGGTCTCAAGCAAGAGACACTAAGCCTTCAGATGAGCTGCTGTTGGCGCCTCCCTGAGCGCTTGTCTGGGCTGGACTGTCTTTCTGTCCACGCCTGGGAGTTGAGGAGGATGCAGGGTTAGCAGACTGCTCAGAGACCCAGGGCCAGGGCCCTGCCCCTCTCCAGCCCTCTGTGTGTTTCCTTGGCCTGAGCCTCCCCTGGAAGCGCCTCCCTGGAAGGATGGCTGAATGGATGACGAGCTGAGCGGAGAGGTAAAAGCCAGGAGTGGCGTCCTCGGAGTCTTCCCGTGGCACCAGGCTCTTAGCTGGATTGGCGGCACCCAAGTGTCCCTAGGTAGGACCCGAGGCCCTGAGGAGACAGGCACCAGAAGCTTGTAGGACAAAAGGGTCCCCAAGCAGCCGGCACCCCAGGACCCCTGACCTTGAGAAGGAGGTGCTCCCCTGAGGCCTTGGCACCTAGCCCCCCCTGTGTACGTGCACTGTGCACGCGGGGGAGAAGGCATTTTCCTGTCTTGTAAGTGTGCTAAGTGTTACACCGTTGCATTCATCTATCCAAGTTCAGAACTGTACAACAGAAGTTTATAGCATGTATAATTTTAAAAGAGTAAATAAAAATAGAAAGGAATTTTGAAGAAGCTTTTAAGGAAGAAACTAAAGAAAGGGTAGGGGAGGATTCCTGCTACAAGTTTTACGTAGAAAAATGAAGCTGTCCACTGCGAGGGGCCTGCAGCAGAGGTCCTGTGGCCCCTCACGCTGCTGCCCTGGCTCCATGCATGGGGTGGCTGTCCCTGCCTGCCTTGGGCCTGCCCCATGCCTGCTCACGGAGCCTCGCAGATCCCCTTCCAGCTGGCACACTCGACCTTTCCAGCTGGCGTTTCGAGTGCTCTCTCTTGGCAGCACTGAGCTCTGCGGATCCCCGAGGCGGTCATTTGTCAGATGGTCCTGGTGCCTCCCGACGTCCCTTCAGAGCCTCCTGCTGCCGAGACGATCGTGTCAGACACTCCCAGGGCCCGACTCCCCAGCTCCAAGCAGCAGCCCACATGATCCTAGCGGTGTTCCTGAGCACACTCCTGCCGTGAGTGCTCTCACTGCAGAGGGCAGGCCCTCAGGCCCCTGGGTGTGTCAGGGACCTTGAGAGGACAGCCATTGTCACCCAGAAGAAGGGGGATGGAGGCTTTGAGGGTTGTGCAACGTTCTCCTGCTTGTTGAGTGTCTGAAAGGTGCCAGGTGTTGGTCTGTTTTCTGTTGCTGATGGTCCAAGACCATAGACTAGGTGAATTACAAAGAAAGGAAACTTATTTGCTGCTGGGTTCTGGGGGTACAAGGTCAAGGGCAGCACCTTGTGTGTCCCAAGGTGGCACGGGACATCACATGTCGAGAGAGAGAGAGAGAGAGAGAGAGAGAGAGAGAGAGAGAGAGAGAGAGATATCCTGGGGGCTTCACCCAGATGCTCTTGTCTGATCCTAACCACTTCCCAAAGACCTCACCTCTCAACACTTGGGTGGGATATAGCTCCCACTCTCTGAAACAATAAGGATTAAGCCCCAGCGTGAGTTTCAGGGTGATAAAACATATTCAAGCCAAAGCAGGGAGCTGCAGGACCAGATCTTTCTGGTTAGAGGGAAGACAGTGACCCAGTAAAGAACCCACCTGTCCGTGATTGGGGAAATCTGTTATGAAAAAATGGGACAGGATATCAGAGTAAAATGCAAGGAGGAAGGGACGTGTAAAAATCAAGTCTGTCCTGAGGCAGAGACATTTGTGTGGAGACCTTGACTTCTGGAGACGTGTCGTTCCAAGTGGAGCAAACAGCAGGTAAAAAGGTCCTGAGGCAGGAACTAAATTCAAGTATGCCAAGGACAGAAGGGAGACCTCTGTGGCCGGAACTCAAGGAAGAGTCAGCAGTGACGTGGTGACAAGGGCAGTTGCGTGGTGGGAAGTTACCGGAGGGTTCTGGGCAGACGGGGGACAGATCTGCTTCGTATTTTAGATTCTCTTGCACAGCCATGTAGAGCATAGAGAATGAGGTCAGACAGGCTGAGCTTGCTGCCAGCCTGGCATGCTCCGTGGCTCTGTCGGCAGATGGTGTAGCTGTACCTTGGCCGGGAAGGGCCCTGCAAAGTGGGCCTCCCCAGGTCCAAGTGGCGGAAGGCCCGTGGACAGAGTTCTTGCGGTGCCACGGTGGTCCTTTTGTGAGGGTCAGTGGCCACCGTGGGTTGCTAGAGCCCAAGGCGGCTGTGGGCCCTGTGCCGCTGCAGGCTGTTCTTCGGCAGACAGGATGTCATCCTGGCACCTCTGCTGGGGTAGAGGGCAAAGCACAGCAGGACTGGCAGGCTGGGGTGGCGAGCAGCGTGGGGTCTACGCTGAGCTTGGGCTCGTCTGAGCCATCCTCTTACTTGGTTGGCCGGGAGTGTGCCCGCCTTCTGCTCGGTGCAGAGCTTGCCCACAAGGCCTCCGGCCCAGGGCTGATGCTGCCAGGGTCATAGCAGTGGTGGCCGATGCTGCTGGTCAGAACCTTGGCTTGGCCTAGAGAGGATCCTTGGTACCATGGGACATGGTCTCCTGGCTTCACGTTCTTTCAGGCTGTCCCTTCTGCCTGGCTCCTTACTTTCAATGAGGCGGGGGATGGAGCAGGGAGCCCTGGCCTCCTCTACGTGTGTTGGGGCAGTCGCTTTCACCTGGCAACTGCCTTCACCAGGTATATGGGCTTCAGTGAACTCTCGGGGGCCTCTTCCTGTTCACAGGCTGCCCTGATCCCTAGAGTCTGCACTGAACCTTACGAGTATGTGTGTGTGTGTATGTTTGTGTGGGCACCGTATGTGTGTTTGGTGGTATGTGTGTATGTAGGTGAGTGTGATCATGTATCTGTGTCTTCACTTGTATGTAAGTGGCATGTGTGAACATGTATTTGTGTATATGTCTGCTTAGTCTGTTTTTTGTTGCTCTTACTGAGATCAGGTAATGTATACAAAAGAGAGGTTGAGTTGGCTCGCAGTCCTGGAGGCCGGGCCTGTCACTGATGTCTACGAGGGCCTTGCTGCATTCCAGCACAGTGTAGGAGCTCACCTGGAGAAGCAGAATAAGTATGCCAGCTCAAGTCTCTCTCCCTTCTCTTGTAAAGCCACTCATGCCATCATGGGTACACCACCTGCCTGACCTCAATTCTTACTGTCTCCCAAAGACCTCACCTCCAAACACTATTAGTGTATTAATTTGGGACTTTTGAAGGACATACTCAAATCACAGGAATGTCCATGTGACTCTGTGTTTGAGTGGCATGTTGAGAGTGTGTAGTATGTGTGTGCCCATATAGGTGCACAGGCTTGACCTGGAGTGTGTGCGTGAGAGAGCTCATTAGTGAGGTGTGGCTGAGTTTGTACGTGGGTGTGTTCCGGGCCACCAAATGGCTCACTACCGATGCTGCAGTCGTGCCGGTGAGCTGGCTGGAACAGCCCCTCTGAGCTCCTTCTCTCCAGTCCTGTGCTCCCAGTGACGTTGCATCTTCTGACCATAGACTCTGGCCAGAAATGGATTCGGCCAGTGCCCTCCTCCCTCCAGGCCCCTGTTGGCTGCCCCCTGCCATCTTTCTGCCTTTTCCTCTTCAGGCCTTATCCTGTGGGTCAGTGGCCACCAGGATCAGCCATTAATATTTCATAGCAAAGTCTTCTCTTTTGAAAAACTAATTTCAACAATCCATCTACTTTCATTCTATTTTAATCATCTAACTTATTTGAATATGTTCTTCTTGAAAGAGTTGCAGCCATGAAGATTAGGGGAAGCCCTGGGCCCTACCCAGGCTCCCCGGCTCCTACTCCTGTGAGAGAATGGGGACATATAAAAATATCCTTCTAGGCCATTTTCTGTGTGCTTTCATGTGCCTAAATGTACTTTGAGAAAGTATTGACTGCTGCTGGTGTATTTCTTCCCTTTCCTTAAAAAATGTTATATATGTGTTTGAAACACATACTGTAATTACCATCCTATAATTTGCATTTTTCACTCAAAAATATATCCTGCAATTCTAGCCATGTTGATGGGCAGAGAATGAGCTTGTTTTGTAAACTTCGGCTCCACACCACATTGTGTGAGACTACAGGGACTGTTGAACGTTCCCCTGCCATTGGTACTTAGGCCCCTTCTGGTGTTTGGTTATTGGAAGCAAAGTTCAGTGACCCCACCTCCCAGTGCTCCGTGGGGGCTGTGGTGGCATCTGAGAGTGGGATTGCTACAGCAGGGTCAGAGATGCAGTGTGGAGGGCCGGCGCCTGTGCATCTGGTGTTTCTGTACATGAGACCCGGGAGCAAAGGTGAGTCATGCAGAGCTGCTCTCTGGGCTGTCTCCAGTCTCCCTCAGCCACATTCTTCACTGGCTGAAATTTCTCATTATCGCGCTTTCTGCAGTGCCCTCTGTCCTCCATCCTTCTGTCTAGGCCTGATGTTCTGTCTGTAGAAAGAAGAAGGGGCATTGAAGTTGGGCCCTGAAGTTTGAGTAGAAGTCTTCCAAATGGGGAAGAGATTTGGGGCATTCCAGAAGCCTTGCGTAGGCAGCCAGAAGCTTAGCTTTCTGGACTGCACGTGTGGAGGAGTGCAGAGTCCAATGGGGCTAACCAGGTGGAGGCTGGCACAGACTGGAGGGAGACTGGGCTGGACTGCCTGGTGGTTTGCAGTCTCCTCATCCCTCCCGTGGATACTTGGAGTCTCCCAGACAAGTTCCAAATGTGGGCATTTGTGAGTATGAGTTGCTTTGTCCCTCATGTTACTCAGGACAGGACCTGAAATCCAGAGGGAAGTCATGGTAGAATTCCAGGAAAAACTCACATGTATTTCCTCTGGCTTGTTCCAAGTCAGCATTACCTTCTCATTTCAGTCACATCCATCTCGGGAGTTGTGGCCACAGCTGTCCCTAGGGACACTCATCTGGCCCCAACCGTGTAGGTTGTCCCCAGGGCCGCCTGTGAGTCTCAGCTTCCCTGATTGTGTGTCCCCGTTTGCCAACACCACACTCCTCTGACTACAATAGGAGCATATTGGGCATGATGCTAGTTGGTGGACTCTGCTTCTTCTTTTAAAAAATTATCAATGTTTTACTGGCACTTATACTTTCTCATATAAATTTTAGAATAATTTAGTCTGTATCTGTAAAAGAATCTGGGCCTATTTTGATTGGACTCATCTTATGTCTGTATGGTAACTTGTGGAAATCTGAAGTTTTTTACAGTATTGTTACAATCCATGAACATGGTATATCTCCATTTATTTACATTCTCAGTTTCCCTTTATCCAAATTGAGTAGCTTTCAGGGTACAAATCCTTCATATTTTTAAGTTTTATACTTAAGTAGCTATTTTCATTTCAGTTTTGCAAATGGTTTAAAAATTTATTTCAGTCTCCAAGAGTTCTTCGCCAGAATTGAGAAACATGACTGATTTCTGTGTTTTGACTTTGTATCTTGTGACATTAATGAACTTGCTTATTTGTTTTAAAGTTTCTTTTACAGTTTTTGGGGGGAGGGGAGGGGAGGGGAATTATCTAGAAGACAATCATGCTGTCTGTTAATCGTGGCAGTCTTACATTTCTTATTTTCCAATTTGTATACCTTCTATTTATTTTTTCCTTATCACATTATCTCAGATTTCTAAATTGCAGCTAAGTAATAGTGGGTTGCTCTTAATCTTAGGAGAAAACAGTGTTTTATGATGAACTTCATGTTAACTTTAGTTTTTTAAAGCTAATTATCAGTATGAGAAAGTTTCTTTTTCATGTTAGTGGAGAGCTTTTTATCTTTGCTCATCAATGGTATTGAGTTTTTTTTTTTTATACTTGGTGTGATCATGTGTTTATTTGTTCTTTGGTCTGTTCATATGGTAGGCTACATTGAATCTTGAGCATTGTTCCCACCTGTATTTCTAGGATAAGTTTAACTTGTTTGTGTCATGATAGTCTTTTTATGCATTGCTAGGTTAGACTTGCCAATATTTTATTTATGGTTTTTCTATGTTTGTGAGAGATAACAGTTTATAAGTTGATTTTTTCTTTATTTATTTGCCTTTAGTTGTACTATTAGGGTAATATTGGCTTCATAGAATGAGTTGCAAGGTATTCCCTCCTCTTTTATCTTCTAAAAGATACTGTGCAGAATTTTTTTCTTATATTTATTAGAATATTCCAGTAAAACTAGACTTGGAAGTTTCATTTTTTGAAAGCTTTTCAAGTATGGATTCAATCTCTTTAATAGTTGTTAGGACTGTTCTTGTTAACTACTTTATCTTGAGTGAACTTTAGTAGTTTACAGTTTTATAGGAAATTATGCACTTCATTCAAACTGTTGAATTTATATGCAGAGTTGTTTGTAATATTTCACTGTATTTTTAATGCCTATAAATGCTCCTTTAAAAAAATCTTTACATTTTCTTTTTATCTTTTGTCTCACTAGAGATTTATCAGAGAATATCATTAGTGCTATTTACAAAGACTCAACAGTTGGTTTCATTGATTCAGCTCTAGTTTTTTGTTTTGTTTTTGAGACACTGTGCTTCAGACCGGTCCTGAACTCACCGTGCAGCCCAGACTTGCTTCAGACTCACAGGAGTCCTCCTGCTTCAGCCTCCTGAGCGCTCAAATTACAGACATGTGTCACCACGCCCAGCATATGTGCTACTGGGGAATCAAACTCAGGGCCTTGCTAGGCAAATGCTCTAACTGCTGTGCTGTTCCTGCAGTCCCTCTAATATTTTTTATACTCAGTTTTATTGAGTTTTACAATCTTTTATTTTTTCTCTCTTCTTTTGGGTTTATTTTGCTGTTCTATCTCCAACTATTTGATCTTTTTTTAGTATTACGTTTTATTTTGCCTATTGTGTGATTGTATCTCTTAAGATAGTGTTTTTAGTGGCTGCACGGGGGACTACAATAAAATCCTTGACTTTTCAGGCTGTTTAAAATGAAGATTTTGCCACTTCAAATTGAACGGGGAGCCCTCACTATCACACGGACCCCCTTTTGCCTCCTCCTTGGTGTTGTTTTTTTCACACTTGAATACATTGAAAACTCCACCAGGCAAGATTCTTCTTCTTGATTTTAAAGTACTTACCAGATTTGCCCAGATAGATACTATTTCTATTGTTTTTCCATTATTCCTTTTTTTTTTTTTCTGAGAAACTTCCTTTAGCAGCCTTCTTGTGATAGGTCAGCTTACAATACATTCTTCATTTTTTTTTTTCACCTGAGAATATTCTTATGTCTTCATAATTCATTCCTCCTTATTATTGTTGTTTTAATTGATTCACAATTGTACATATTTATAGAATGTGGTGTGATGATTTTATACATGTATACAATGTGTAATGTTTCTAGAATTCTAGGAAGATATTTTTGCTAGAAACAAAATTCTTGATTGACCCTTTTTTTCTTTCAGCATATTAACATTATTTTCTTACTTTGGGCTACAAGATTCAGTATGAAATCTACAGTTTTCTAAGTCATTATTTCTGCTTTAAGTAAAGCACTGTTTTTTCCTGGCTACTTTCAGTATTATTTTGTGTCCAGCTCTCTCAGTGGTTCCATGATACCACGTGTGGGAGTTTAGCTTTGGATTTGGGTTTATTCCATTTCAGGCCTGCTGTTCTATTGAGTCTGTGGGATTATGTCTTTCACAGAATTTGGGACGTTTTCAGCCATTATTTGTTTACATAGTCTGTGTTCAGAAATACTGTCTCTTTCTTCCTCTGGAAATTCAGTATTACATCTTTTGATATTTCCTCATAAAATTTTGTCTCCTCTTATCAAATATAACTTTACTCTCTGTGATTCAAACTAAACGTCTGTTGGTTGGTCATCAAGTATGAGCTCATGCCTTCATCACCTCTTTTCTGCTACTGAACCTTCTGGTGAGTTTTCAAATTTTCTGATACTGTCTTTTACTGTTTTAAAGTCTTCATTTGGTTGTTTTAAAACATATCTTGTATTTCTTGCAAAGACTATTAGTTGCAAGAGTTTTTGTTCTTGCTTTATTGAATTTTTTTTTTTCTTTTGAGACAGAGTCTTATTCTATAGCTCAGGCTGACCCAGAACCCAGGCTAGCCTTGGACTAATGGCAGTCTTTCTGCCTCAGCCTCCTGAGTGCTGGGATTACAGGCATGCACCACCACATCCAGCTTTATGTGGGACTGGGGAATTAACTAGGGACTTGGGCTTGCTAGGCAAGTGCTTTAACTGCTGCAACTTTCCTCTAGCTCCCTTGAGTATTTTTAATAATAGTTACTCTAAAATAATCAGGTGGTTCCAGCATATGTGCTATTGCTGTCTTGAAATCTATCGATTCTTTTCCCCAGAAGAATGGATACTTTCCTAATTGTATATGCACATGCAGAAAAATGAATCTAGGCACATAGCTGTCACCATTCACCAAAATCAAATCAAAGTGGATCAAAGACCTGAAACACTGAACTTCCTGGAAGACAAATTAGGCAAAAATCTAGAAGATATATATAGGTTTAGGAAAGGACTTTCTTAATAAGACACCCAATGGAGAAGAAATAGCCCTCAAAATCAACAAATGGGATTATTTCAAATTAAAAAGTTTCTGCACAGTGAAGGAAATTATCAGCAGAGTAAAGAAAAAACTGACAGGGTGGAAAAAAATATTTACCACGTATACTTCAGATAGGAGGATAATAACTAGAATATACAAGGAACTGAAGGAAACCAGCTCCTTCAGATTCGAAGACATGATTAAAAAATGGACAACGGAAATGAATAAGTAGTTCTTAGATGAAGAAGTTCAAATGGCCAATAAATACATGAAAAGATGTTCAACATCCTTAGCTTTAAGAGAACTATAACTCAAAACATCACTAAGATATGATCTAATCCCAGAGAGAAAGGCGTATATTAAGAACTCAAACAACAATTAGCGCTGGCGAGGCTGTGGGGAAAAAGAACCCTCTTACACTGCTGGTGGGAATGTAAACTTGTACAGCCACTATGGAGAGCAGTAAGGAAATTCCTCAAAAGGCTGAAAATAAGTATGCCCTTTGATCCAGGAATATCTCTTCAGGGAGTCTTTCCCCAAAGAATTAAAAGCATCATATAAAGAGATAACGTGTATATGCATGTTCATAGCAGCACACCTAGCAATAGCTAAAATGTGGAAGACACAAAAATACCTATCAACAGACCAATGTATATAAAAATTGTGGTATAAGTACACAGTGGAATACTACTTGTCTGTAAAGACAGACAGGTTTGAGGCCTTTGTAGGTAAATGGACACAACTTGAGACTGTCTTGCTTGGTGAAGTGAGTCAGACACAGAAGCTGAAGTATTGAATGGTTTCTTTAATATGAGAAACCCAGAATATGGTCATTTCATAGAACCAAGTGGAGAGATAGTGAGAACTAGCAGGGAGGGGGTTCTGGGAGGCTCAGAAAGGGAGAGGGGAAGGGTTTGTAATTCTGATGCTATAGATATATGCACAGAATATTAAAGTTTGATGTAAACGTTATGTTGCATGTATACGTATCTATAAAATGGGGGAAAAAGAAGAATGGAGATTTTCCTGGCTTTTCCTGTACCAGGAGTTTTAGTCAGCTTTCTGACACTGGCACAATACCTGGGGTAATCACCTCATAGGAAGGAAGGATTGACTTTTGTGGTTCTGGCCCAGGGCTGCTCAGCCCCATCTCAGGGCTGGGAATACAGTGGAGGAAGCTAGGCGCGGCAGCCAGGAGACAAGAGCAGGAAGGAAAGCTCCAGAATCTCAGGGTAGACGCACGTGAGCCCAGGAGACGGCAATACACGATCTTTTCACATCAGTTTCCCCAACTCTGCTGCCTCTGCCTTTTCCTTAGCATTTTCCAGTTTCCTGGAACAGAGGCCTTTCTGGCCAGGAAACGGAGCTTTGTTTAGCCTGATCTTCGGCTACTTCTTCCGTAGGAAGACAGAGAAGGGAAAAGGGCAGCAGAGCTTCACTCCCTCCTTCTGGTACCCTAGCTTCTCCAGCTAAGCCTTCCCTCCTCCAGGGCTTCAGGTACCTCCAGGCAGCCATTGTGAAAGAGAGGAGAAAAGAAAGGAAACAAAAACTGAGGGTTGTTGTGGTGGGTCTGGAATGGCCCCCAAAGACCCGTGTGTTACAAGCTTAGTTTCCAGCTTGACACCAGAAGGTGGAACCTTTAGGAGGTGAGACCCAGTGGGTGGTCTTCAGGTCACTGGGGACATGTCTTTGAGTGGGATGTGAGGACCATCTATCTCTTCTTCTTTTTTTATCCCCTGCATTCTGACCATCATGTGAGTGACTTTGCTTTACTCTGTACTGCCATCATAATCCACTGCCTTGGTAGAGGTTGAAAAAGCAACAGGCCTACCAACCAGGGACTGAAACCTCCAAAATTGTGAGCCAGAACAAACCTTCCCTCCTTTCTAAGTTTTTCTTTTTAAGCTTGGGTGTTTGTTCCAGTCACATAAAGCTGACTAACATGAAGGTTCCCCTGCTCCGCTGTGCACAGTGAGAATGTTTCCCTCCTTCAGCCACAGTGGGAAGGTTCCTCTTGAACTATTTATCTGCCCCCATTGCCTTTTGGGGTTTGAACTGCCCTGTATCTAGACTGAGGAAGGCTGGATGATAAAAAGAAAAAAAATTAGTAAACTTGCTGCCGGTTTGATGTTACTTTGTATTCTGGTCTTGTTCCCTGATCTGCTTGTGATGTGCTTTCCGTAGGTCTCCAAGTGCCACTCTTGGCACAGTGCGTATCACCTGACTGCCTGTAGTGGGGAAGTGTAGCGTGGTAGATTGTGCTCGTAACACCTTCATTGGAACCGGAACCTTGCTCCCTCAGTCTTGTTCTGTTGCTCTGATGCAATACCAAAGACGGATAAAATTATGAAGAAAGAGGTTCCTTTTGACCCATAGTTCTGATCCAACGTCAAATCTACATCTAGTGATGGCCTTCTGTTAACAGAGTCCTACCAATGCATGAGACATCACATGGAGAGATAGAGAGAGGGAGAGAGAGAGAGAGAGAGAGAGAGAGAGAGAGAGAGAGAGAGAGAGAGAGTTGAGCTGTCTATCCCTCTTTTATAAAGCTACCATGATCCAATTATGGGGGCTCCACCTAATGACCCTCTCTTGGTAAATATCATAGTAAGATCATTTCTGTCCTCTTAATTCCTCACAACGGGGCCGAATTTCCACATGCACACTCTTGGGGAACACACTCAAACCTTAGGCAAACCATGGTAGGCAGTTTATAATTTATAGAGGGCCTTTTACCAGCAGAAAGACAGACACAGCTGGATCCGCACCCCCCCCCCCCCCCCCCCCCCCCCCCCCCCCCCCCGCCCGGCCCCAGCAAGGCATGTCGCACAGGGAGGGGAAGGAGCCTTGTGCCTCTACACTAGCCCTTGCAGTCCTTACAGCAGGCCCAGGGCAATGGGGATGGGAATCAGGTCTCATGGGCCGGTGACTGAGATCTTCCAGGGGCTCTCTGTTGTTGCATAGAAGAGAACATCCAGGCTCTTAGCCACAGTGAAAGGGGCTCTATCCTTTCCTGTCCGCCTCTGTCCTAAAGTCTCCCCAATGGCCCACGCTTTTCTTCACGCTACAGTCCCATTGGCCTTCTTCCCCCTCCTCAGTGGGGCAGCGTTGTTCTGACCTCTGGATCTTTGCATTGGCAGTCCCCTTAACCTGCCAGAGCCCGCCTGCTTGGCTGAATGAGTGGCTGGCTTTTCATCCTCCAACACCTGGCTCCATGGTCCCCTCTTTCAGGAGACCCCAGA